>CAKNYM010050856.1:106159-121243 GCA_932195095.1 Andricus curvator
ATACCTCTAGAGTTTTGGTAGTAGACAATTAGCTTGTAGGTTTTACCAGGTTGGAGACTATCGTTGGGGTTCCGTTTCTGTATATTATCCGAAGGTTGCTTTCTCCTTTGGATAGTCGCTCGTCGAGCTTTTTGCGTAGATCCTTGTACTGCCGCTGCTGAATGAGAGTACGATCCAAAGACAGCTTCATGTTCGGGAGTAGATTTTGAGCAATTAGTCCCTTCCCTTGATCGATAAATGAGCGAAGCATCTGAGTTGCATCTTGTTGAGACTGAAAAATGATTTTGACAGGTCTCATAAGTTCATGAGATTTTTTCCCTAGTCGAACACAATTTATCTTACTCAGATCAGCAGATGCGTTAATTAACTTGAGCGTTTCTTTAATTTTTGAAATATCAGATTTCAAAGGATCAGTTCCTTGGACTTCTAGCACTTCAGGATAATTAAAAATTGTTGATGTTTCATAAAAATTGTGACTAGCAGTCACTCTCACTATAATTTAAAGCACATTCATCCGAAAACAATTTTTTTTCAACAAAAATTACACTATGTGGCTGTTTGTTAATGTCATTTGTTTATAACAATAAAAACAGATAATAATAAAATTATTTGCATTTTGGGAGTACTCTTGTGTCGATTTAAGATGATTTTCATTATATGCAAACCGCTATTGAAGAGTAAATAATGATTTTGTGGAAAGTCTCGATTTTCTCATACTTCGAGTAAACATATAATAAATAAATAAATGAAAATGCAACAATCTCTGACTAAGGCGCTCTTGGAAATTTAGCGCTCTTCAATTAAAAAAAAATTGCGGATTGGGGAAAAATTGAAGGCTGTAGACCTTTTGAACGAAAAGAATGCGTTTCCTCCCACAGTGCGGTGTATCATTGCATACTATCGTGTATGTATACCATTAAGCCATTTTTTAAGCCAACATTTCTATTATTACTGCAAATATTAACCGATTTTCATGAATCTTTTTTTCACTTTCTTAGAATTATATGAATAAACTATTTCTGCTAATTAAAATTGAATCACGCGATGCTTTCATAATTTCAGTTTTTTGAACCGGCCTGCATCTCATAACAATGAGGAGGGTCATTCGTTTTGGATAATTCGACGCGCTCCAGAGTCTCCACTCGCGCTGCGAGGCGCGTCTTCCTCGTAGCTTTGACGCGGGTCGAGGCTCCGGCCTCGAAAATACACACTCAGCTAGTACTGAGCGTCACTGCATTTTTTTCTATTGTTCTTTTCTTTTTGTTTATAACTTCAAATATAAACATTTTTTCAAAAAACCGAGACTTCACTGCAAAAGAGAACAATATTTAGATGAGGTATGTAAAATATCAGGCGGAAATATTCAACCGTGCGGCCGGAAACTGCCCATCCATTTTATAACGCTGATAAATCCATTTACCTGTCGCACCTGTCAATTGTCAGCTCAGAAATTGAGGTTATATAGCAACCAATGGCATTCAATGCCTTCAATAATTCAATATCATTCCATAACACCATCATTTTGATTCCTTGATCACTGAATAAAATTATTATGTTGAATAAATACTGCTCTTTTCCATTTGGCTAGCGGGCTCAATAAGAAATGTTATTAATAAACATTTAAACAATAAATCAAAAATCAAAGTACTCGACCTAATCTCGCTTATCTCTATTTTCATCTTAATTAGTTAGGACTAGTGGCAACAAATATTTTACTCGAATGCGAAATACCTTATCTAAGACAATTTGTAGAAACGAATTGTGTTGATTTGTTGATTTTCACCCATAAATGATATTAAATTTCCAGCCGAAACATAATTATGCCGCGTGCCACTTGACGCCACCATTGACCTGTCAGGCCTGTCAGCTCAGAAATTGAGGTTATATAGCAAGCAATGACATTCAGTTCAATATCATTTAATAACACCATCATTTCGGTTTTCTAATGAGCACGGTCTGACTAAAATTAGTTGGTTAAATAAATATACTTCCATTTTTCATCCCACTAGCGGCCTGAACAACATGCCCTAACTATTCATACAATTAGCGGGCTAAATAAGATACCCACGTTATTCCTCCCGCTAGCGGTACAAATAGTCACACCGAGGTGCAATCGCTATTTGTACCGCTAGCGGGAAACGCGGGTACCGCCGCTTGGGAACGTTCCAAACATGAATTAACGTTATTGTTATTATTATCAATAAATATCGCGTAAACCGTAAGTGATAGGTCGAAATCGATGTCAGTTTATGATACGGATATCATATCATAGTGTAGTATATGCGGTACTCAAAACTCAAAAATGACACCTTGGTTTGAATATGGATAATGCGTTGCGTTTTAATATTCATATTGATTACTTACTTAGAGAAGCCAACAGGGCACTAGGATTTCTAATAATAAGAACCTGTCGTTCGTTTAAAAACCCGACTGCACTGAGTTCTCTGTACTTTGCGCTGGTTAGATCGAAACTTGAATATGGATCTGTGATCTGGTATCCTACAGCAGAATACCTAATCGAATCAATCGATAAATGTCAAAAGAAATTTTTAAAATTTCTGAATTGGAAAGTAAACGGGCAATTTCTACCTCCCGGTTCTGATTACATTGAACTCTGTGACGGGTTCAAAATATGGACTTTGAAAGACCGTAGGACTCTGTCCACTCCATTTTATTTCTCTTAAAATTACTAAAGCGTTATGTCGACTGTCCCTATTTACTAGCTGAGATCCCATGGTTTGCTCCTCCACGAAATAACCGCTCTGAGGTGCCTTTTTATCTTGAAACTTCAAAAAAGAAACCAAATCGAATAATCAATACGCCTATATTGTACACCTATAATTGTACAGTTCATCTTGACATGGTCCATATGTCATTGTCAAACTTTTTAACTTCCATTGAGGCTTATATCTAAATTTATATATCGTTCAAATATAAGCTTTGCTATAATTCATGTAAGCTTACATCTAGCAATGTAATCCTCGAATATAAAACATTGTAATATAACTGCGTTGTGTATACTCTATGTTAATGATAACATAGATATGTTATCCTGTAATTGGTCCTAAGACTGTTGGATAAATAAAATATATATGAAATGAAATATATCGTCCTGGACTGACTCACTGGACTCGTCAGTAAGGCTATGTAAATCAGTCCTACCTTATACATTTTAATTGATCTAAATTCATTATAATGTATATTTTCGAACAAAAAAATTTTTAAGTTTGTTTGTAAATTTAATGAATCTTGCAGTCACTAATATAGTGCATTTCAACGACGGATAGCGATTTAAACTAAATATAATTGATATAAATTTTGTTTTTTTAATAACAGAACAAATTTTGTAATGTTATTTCGGCCTCAGATACGGGCAGATACTTAAATAATTCATAATTTTGACAAAAATGGTATAGAAATAACAATTATATATAATTTAGAACAATTACAAACATTCATAGTTTCGCACACGATTGAAACCCGAAAAATCTTGAAATTTTTAATTTAAATTTATTATAAGTTCTAAAAATTATTTAATAAAAACACAAAATGAATTATAATAGTCAATACAATTTTAAATCTCGGATGCTGATCCAAGTATTTAATGTTAACACCATTCAGCTGCTAGTTTCCGTGACGATTTTAGAATGATTAATTACTATTACGCTTATTATTACTAAAAAAAAATATTTCCGGTCAAAATTTGTAACCAGTTTCAAGTTTTTTATTCTTTTATGCTTTTCTTCCATGAATTGAAATGCAAAAGTCAGCCGGCCTGATCGGAGCGCAAACTGTCGGATTAGTTCACTGGCCCGGATGCTAAGAAAATCTACTACTACATGCACCTACACGGTCGATGCATAGGGCACGAGCGGATCATGACAGCTACGACCAAATTGGCTTTTTGATCTTTTCACCATGCGCGCGCATGAGCGGTAAAACTTGAATTAAATTATTATGCACATTAAATGGTTACAATCATGTGTTGCAGATTAGGTCAAGATGGTTAAATATGTAACGAAATTCGAAGTTTAGACTTTCATTAATGGTGTTTCAAATATTTGACAACCTTTTGCTTTTAATTCTCACCCAGTCAGAAATGGATGGTCCATTTGACATCGAATCAACGTCGTTTTTTGATGTCGAAAATCATCGATATTTTCGTCGATTCGACGGTATTATTCGCTCAATTCGACGTCGTATTGACGTCGAATTACTGACCGCATCCACGTCGTATTATTAATCGTTTCGACGTCTAATTTACTATAATTTCGACGGTACAAAAAGTAGTGCAGTAGTGATAAAAACATAAATGGGATCCCAAACAGGATCCCATTTATGTTTCCACGAATGAAAAGCACTATAAATAAGTTGATCGACAGTTTTTTAATGATTACATGAGAAAATAAATAAAAAAGGAAATAAAATTGAAAAATTAATGTTATTTTATTTCTAGACGATCATATATAATGATTTTTATAGTTAATGCAATCTTATTATTTAGTTTTTTCGCGTTTTTCAAAATTTCCATCATCTTGTTTTCGCCAGAGAGCGTTTTTTAACCAAGCTTTGGTCGCTTCCTCCACAGCACTTAAGTTGCAATCTGAATTGCACACGAGAAAAGCATCTGCAACAATTTTATTATGTTTTTCAATAATGACTCAGTTATAAGCTTTGTATGCATGTTAAGAAAAATAATTAATTGGAACAGTAATAATGTTAAACAAATCTCTTGAAGAAAAACAATCAATGTTTAATAATTTATGATCTAAAATATAATATTCGTTTGATTTCCAAGAAATGGAAGAATTGTTAAAAAAGTAAAAAATGTCCAATCCGAAATAAAATCCAACTACAAGTCGCTGCTGGCAGAGTTGGCGAAACGTTGGTAGTAGAATTTTGGAATTTGTCTAAATGAACCGAATTTGACTTTGTTGACTTGATTGGCAGTGGGACTCCGATGCCAGAATACGATCGGATCTCTCTTTCTGTCAGGTGAGATTGAGAAAAAGGTATGATCTTTTCAAAACGACTTTCATTTAGATCCCTCTTTTTGCTTTATGTGATAGACAAAGAGGATCCGATCGTTCAGACACGGAGAATCGTACTTATCAGTTTGAAACTATCGGACCCTCTTTGTCTACTTCATAAAACCGAGAGAGGGATCTAAACGAAAGTCATTTTAAAAGGATGACACTTTTTTCTCTATCTCACCTGACAGAAAGAGAGGTCCGACCAAATCCTGGTATCAACCTGCAGAGAGTGGCCACTATTTTTTAAATTTTCGTCTCCCGGCTTTCTCCTGGTTCTTCCGGTAAATATTTATGATTTCTCCTGGTGTAGAAAAATATATACTCTCTTTACGAAAACCACAGTTTTTTTCATATATGATTAGACAAATTTTTATAAAATCAAAAAATAAATTAAATTATTTAAAAAAAACTTAGAATATAAATGTAATTTGAAATGAGATACACTTAGATTGAAATATTTTCTACTCCAGAGCGTTCTAATAACTTAAACGAATGCGAACTTCATTTAAAAACAAAAAAAAAGTGCAGTCACCAAAAATTGTAATCCATATGAAAACTTTTTATACTGAAAACCTTTAAAATTCCAATTATTTGAAGTAAATTTATATTGCTTGAAAAGTGATAACTTAAAAATTGTAAATTATACTTTCCAAGATTCAACAAACTCAATTTTAATTGAAAAATTAAAATCTATAAAAGGAAAAAATTAAAAATTTAGCGTTCAACACGAACATTTAGAATTCTAAAATTGTAGACATTTAAAATTACCAAATTATTCAATTACTGATTATCTATTTAAGAAAGTTTAATTTTATCTCATTTAATTTTTAACTCAATTTTTAATTTTTTAATTCAAAATAGTTTACTTTCTAATACTTATTTTAGAATCATTATTCATTCTTGAAATTTTCCAATGAAATATTTTTTATTTGGAAATGCTTTATTGGTTTAAATCTTCAACTAAAAATGAAATGACTTTAAGATATTATGTTATAAAAATTAAGAATTGAAAACAAAATACAAAACAATTAAGATTGCTGTAATAGGATTCCAAATTTTCTCATTGTACAAATTTAAGCCTTTCAATTCGAAACTGCTTTATACTTACATTTGAAATGATTAAATTGAAAACTATCAAGGCTTTATTAATATAAAATTTTGAAATATTTCATAGCGGGGATTGTCCTGACATTTCAAATATTTGAATCTGAAACTACAATTATGAAATTTAAGATTCAAACCCTCCAAAAATTAGTCTAAAATTTAATTTTCCAAAAAAACTTTAAATTCAAGGCCTCAAATAATAAACTGCGCATGCGTTTTTTGAACGACTAATGTTACGTCTCCAGCGCTGTTGTCGATTCGGAGATTGATAATGTAGAACATCCTCTGGATTCGTTGCCGACGTAGAGTGATAAAAATCACTAACCGCGCGAACTGGTCGAGGTTCAAAATAAATGATTAACACTGCACAAAATTATTTATAGAACAAATCAACTGTTTTTATTTAATTTCAGATTAATGTTTAAACATTTTCACAAAGATTCCATTGTTTAATTTCTCATGGAATAAGATTTCATCCGGGTTTGACATTTTAATAGTTTTATTTAATTAAATCGTTTTTAATTAAATAGTTTTTATTCGCACTTCACTTAAGTATTAACTCGACAAAAGTCGACCACGGCGAACCGTACCGAATTACCGGAGTGAGTTATGTTTTGTGGACTAGAATTTTATTCGACAGTTTATAAAAATACTCTAAAGTCCAATTTACGTACAATAACTCAGAGACGTGAGTGTCGCAGGTTTAATGTTGGAAAGAATGCGGCGAGATACAATTATCTGACGTTTTCGATGCTCTGCACATATATTTATAATCTCGGTTTTGGTACCAAAAAAGGTGGGAATAGTCCTTCTAGCCAATAGAATTGCTGACGTCATATAATTTAATGTTTAATTAGCCAATCTCGTTAAGCACCGCCCATGCATTTCAAGCTAAAAAAATGAGATTCTAATTCTCGTAAATGCATTTTTACGATTCTTGTCGATTGACATTTTTCTGTCAAATCGCGCTATAGAACGAGATTTACGGCGTCTGAAGGGCGCCTTGTCGCTTCAACCCTTTACGTGAGTCATAATTTATCTATGCTCGCGGTCGAGATCACACGTGTGGCACTCGGAGATCGCGCGTGTCAAACTTGACTTAGATCTATATATCTATATATATTGATCTATCCGTGTGTACATAGCTATTACTAGTGATAATTTTTGTTTCCTTACTTCTATCTATTAGAAGTTATTAATTCGAGGTACAGAGAGGATTTGTCATGTAATTTCCTATTGTCAATAATTATTAATAATTATTCTGCCTAATTATAGAGCTTCATTTCAATAAAACAATTTACTGAATTTTTGTTTCATTTGAATTATTTCAAATCTTTACCGCTCTTAAAATTACCAGAAAATTACTAGCCAGTAAGTATTCAGTGATAGGGTTCTAGCGCCCTGGCAATCTAGTTCTAAAACAGCGCATGCTGTCACACTAATAGGAGTTTGGCTTTGGTTTGGCGGACCCTTTGAAATATGGAATATTTGATTCATTATATTTTGGTTATTAAAAGTGAATAATTTTTATTTGATTCAACAATGAATAATTTTTGAATAAATATGAATTGCATTGAGCCACGATAGTAAAATGCGACATCCACGTTAGACTGGATTTAGATGAGTGAAAATGTCAAAAAAACTTTATGTTTCGTCATAAAATAGTTCAGATATTAGCGCAGGTTTTATGACATAGCATGCAGACATCAGAGTATAAAGTACAAAATTTGTCTGAAAGAGGTCAAAATGACGTCGAATCGACGTCACTTCGAAGTTGATTTTTAAACCCTGCATATTGCAACAAATTTTGATGAAATCACTAAAGTTGCAGTAAATGATCATTTACAAAGTATCTGCGGAGCATAATAAACATAGTCGAAAAACGACTAATTTTTCGACGATAATTTCGCCTCGACCATCATACTACGGTTACGACGTCGATTCGACGTCTGATCGACGTCACCATTCTGACTGGGCATTGATTAGATTCATTTTTTCATTAAAACTGAAATTTAATAAGTGCATTTATAATTTATTTAAAAACCTTCAATGAAAAAGAAGTACTTTGTTTGAAAGATCCCCTAAACTAAAAACACGTTTAATTGAGAAATAATTCTTAAATAAAAAAATGTATTAACGTTTCTGAATTATATGTATATATGTATAGAACTAAAATAAGAAAATATTAGAATTAAAAGATAATCTGTTTTAGTAGATATTTCTTTTTTTTCATAAAAATGCAACTGCGTTTTGCTCAAAATTAATCTTCATTGCTTGAGAATTCAACTCATTTGTTTGAAAGATTTGGTTGCATCACTTCGTTAAGAAATCATTTTTTGGTTGAAGTTTCACATTTTTAATTAACAAAGCATTTCTTTGTTTGAAAGTTTAACTATTTGGTTGAAAATTAATCTTTTTTAATTGCGAATTGAACTAATTTGGTAAAAGCTTATCTCCTTTTTGGAAAATTTTTTATTGTAGGTTTGAGTCTTTGGTTGCAAATTCAACTATTTTATGGAAACAAATTTTTTCGTTTAAAATGAACTTATTTAACTAAGAATGTAACTTTTCCATTTTTTTTAAAGATTAATCCTTGTGAGTTGAAAATTCTCCTTTTTTGGTAAAAAAATAATATGGGTATAAAATTTCATCTTTTTTGGATAAAAATACATTAGCTCCGTGAAAAATTAATTATGTCTTGAGTGAAAAATCTTCATTTGTTGAAAATTCATCTTCTTGGTTTTAAAATTTCTTTTATTTTTTTGTAGAAATTTCGTCTTTTTTGATTGAAATATCAAATTTTACACTTTTTTGTTGGGAATTCATCTTCTTCAGTTGAACATTAAGCTACTACGATGAAAATTTAATTTATTTTTTTGAAAATTCAAGTATTTTGTCAAAAAGCCATCTTTTTTGACAGAAAAGTTATTTTTTTGTGTAACATGAATTAATAAATTTGAAAATTTCAAAGAAAAAGGCATTTCACAAAAACTAAAATTTTTGAAAAAAATTTCACTGAAAAATCACTTTTACAGGCCATATTTTCTAAACTATTAGTGTTAGGATATAATTTTTTTAGCCTTTTCAGGAATTTTGTTTACTTTCTTTTTTGATTATGGACTTAAGTTGTACGATGTACCCGTGACGAGCAATTTCCAAGAACTAATTTTTGTGCACTTTTTCAACATTTTAAAAGCGTTCCGAAGGTCACTCGATATTGAGCATTTAGAAGGTTTTTTTTGGTCACCAAATTACAGGGTTTCGGCCAAAAAAATTATCACATATGACATTTTCTCTAAGAAATGCACAGAAAAAACTAAGTGTAATCTTTACCCGGATTTCGCGGTAAAGATTACCTGCAACAAAAATTACCCCATGTTGGTAAACTTTACCCGCACATCTCGGGTATTCTTCTGCGTTTACCTACGTTGAGGAGTAATTCTCAATGTTTACCTCGAAGGCCTTGGAAAGTTCATATCGTCTGCTTGCAACCATCAACACATCGCATCTTCACATCCAAACAGCGTCACTCAAAATAAAACTACTGACTGATTTCTTTCGTTGTTCGTTTGCAAATCAATGATAATTTGCTCGGGCGAGCAATTTCATCACCAATTTTGCAAATACAGCTGTTTTGTCAAGCAAATTTGACAACTCTTAAACATCGCCACGGTCTCTGATGATAAATAGTAATCTATCGGATATGACAATGCAAAGTTTCCGAAGGAAAATTTCCAACAGAACATTCTAAGCAGGGATGGGAAAGTATAATACCTGATGTAATTTACATGGCCGCTTACTTTGAGTTTACTGCGTATTTTACGTACAAGAATTTCAAATAGTACAGAGTGGAATTAAAATTCTCTCCCTCTCTGTCTATTTTACTTACGTCCTTGACAAATAACAGTCATCAATTTGTATCCTGATTCGCTACTACCTTCAAATTGGCTCAACAGTTTTCATCATTACAACCAGCATTACAAATCATTTACACCTCTGTTAAAAAAAACTCACTTCCTCTAACTTTAATGTGTGAGAATAGTATGAATTTTTAGAATAATAGTTTATTACACTGTTAGAGTGAGAGGGAGAGAACTTTCTTAGGAGAGGTGCAAATATGCCTTCAGATCGAGTTACCTAGGGCCGTGTTTCAATTTGGTAAATTGTGCTTTTATAGCACACTCTAAAGCACGATATGACCACTCCAACGTATTTCGTGGGGGTACTTAGAGATTGTGGCGAGGCGAATCAGCGACACCTAGGGGACGTAGCAAGAACTATAGTTCACAGCGACGACACCCCCCCCCCTCAACCTTATGCAAAATGTATTTTCAGGTTAGGTTTACTTTTAGGGTAGTCTCATAGGAGCGTAAAACTCGGCGCAAAACGCAATACGTTAAATCACTAAGACATGTCAGCCAGTGAAAGTGTTTCTGTGGATTAGTAGGAGAATATCATTTGCTGAAATATCTAGTGATTCGACGTTTTACGTTTTGTGCCAAGTTTGATGCTGACATGTACTGACATGGGACGCCATTGCTAATGCTAATGAACACTAGGGTGGCCCTTATTTTTCAATTTTCGAATTTCTCTGCTCTCACCCCCCACTTTTGTTCGAATGCCCAGAAAAAAAATCTTCAAATTTCAGCAAAATTGGTTAATATTTAGGGGTGGCGCAAACACCATGAAGTTTCCCATTGATTTAACATGGGAAAAAGTCAGCTTTTTGTAAATCTAATATTTAAACGCAATCCTATGTTGCAAATAATTCCGTGTTTCAGTATATTGTCCAGAATTCGCCAGAGAATAAGAATCAATCATAACTTTTAAGGTTGAATAATTTTAAGCCACTCTTATGGGTCCCCAAAGAAAACCCCATAAGTAACAAATTTGAATTTTACGTAATATTGCGGTTTATTGACGCTTTTTAAAAGTTTTTTGAAAATAAATAATCATTAATCGGTAATTTAAGAATACCCAGTCATTTTTTAAATAAGATTGAATTGTTTGAGCAATTTTAATTTGTTAAGCATTTTTTTCAGTTAACTCGCGAAATGAACGTATTTTCTAGAATTTATGAGTTATGTAATCAATTATGACAATCAAAAAATTTGTTTAAATAATTTTACAATTCTTTAAATAATACGTATTTGTTCAAGTATATATTTTACATAAAAAAAAGCAGGAAAAATATTTTATCTGACTAAATTTTCGACAAATTTTAATATTTTTAAGTACTAATTTGTTTATTATGAATACTCGTAGATGTTTAAACAAATTTAAATTGTTCGAACATATTTTTGTCTACATATTTTACTTTTTCTATTTTTCGAAAGATTGAAATATTTTTATGTTCTACTTTGCTTTTTAAGAATACCCTTAAGTGCTTAAACAAATTAAATGGTTCAAAAAATTGAATATTAGTTTAAAAATAACTGAGTATTCTTAAATTATCGATTCATGATTATTAATTTAAAAAAAAATAATTTTTAAGCGTCAATAAACTGCAATATTACGTAAAATTCAAATTTGTCACTTACGGGGTTTTCTTTAAGATTGATTCTTATTCTCTGACGAATTCTCAACAATACACTGAAACGCGGAATTATTTGTAACATATTATCGCGTTTAAATATTAGATTTCCAAAAAGCTGACTTTTTCCCATGTTAAATCAATGGGAAACTTTATGGTCTTTGCGCCACCCCTAAATATTAACCGATTTTGTTCAAATTTCGAGATTTTTTTTGGCATTCGAACAAAAGTGCTGGGTGTGAGCAGAGAAATTCGAGAAAACAAAATCCACCAAGTATAAATAAGAACCACCCTAATGAACACACTTCGATGGCACATCAGTGCCGCCTAGGGGACATAGCAATTACTATTTTTCTTTTGCCACTTTGCCTTTTGGAGTAGGTTCACTGTTAAAGTGAATTTACCTAATTGATTGAAACACCAGTGGGACTCCGATGCTGTTTCGAAGTCGAAAATTGAACGAATCTCTCTTTCTATCTCCACACGTAAGAAAAAGAAGTCCGTTCGATGTTCGACTTTCGACACGGTATCGGAATCCTACTGTGTGGAGCCTTAGGCCACCCTGTATAGATCACTCTCAGTAAAATGGTGGACTACAATATGATCGAAACATTAGGGTGGGAATCCTATGGCTCTATTTGATCGATAGAATCTCTTTTTCTATCAAATAAAATTAGAGAGAGATGTTCGATCATTTTTATACGATCAACTGCAATTCCCTCTTTCTATCTTATGGGCCGGAAAGAGAGAGGCGATAGTTGATGATCGAGAAGTCCAACTTGTCTACTGTTGACCATTGCGCCTTTCATTCTGATTCATAAGATAGAAAGAGAGATTTGATTGATTAGATTAGCGGCATCGAAATCCCACCCACAGTACGCACAAAGAAAAGCATCAAATGAATGGGACTAAACTTTACTTTTTAGGTTAAACTTATTTTGGGACGGGAGTGAATCGAAAAAAACGACCGAACGTACGTCAAAAATATTCATTTCATGGTCTAATATGGCGATCCAAGATTGCCGTACGCTGGTACACAAACATTAGCAACAAAATGCATGGGGCTAAGAGATCCGATAGCTTCTGATACACCACCTTATGATCACGTGTAGTGAAATCAATTACCAATTTTCATGCACCACCATTCGACGCCATGTTGGTTTGACGGCGTATGACGTCATGTTCCATCGGTATAATCGATTCCTAGCAGAAACGTAACAGGAATTATCGTTCTGTGGTTCAACTGGACCACAAACAGGGTTTCCCAGTAACAAGGAGTTCATTGGAACGCATTGGAACGTTTCAATGCGTTTTAATTGCATTTTTGTCTGAATGCTTATTAATGCGCAAGGCGCAATGAAACGCATTAAAATAAAAACTTAAAATGAACAGCATTAAAAGGCATTGGCATGAATGTGAAGTTAATGAAAGGGCATTTAATGGCATTGAAATGAAGGAAACTGAGTATATGCTACATAACGGAATAATTATGAAAAAAGCAAACTAAACAATTTTCAAAAAAAAACTTTTTTATAATTATAAAAATTTAGGACCAGACAAACGTTTCTGAGTGCTTCTCATTTTATTTCCCAAATTTTCAACTCGATATCGCGTTTCGTGTGAACGTAAGTTGCTTTTGAAAAAAATGTCAAAAAAAATGTTGAGGTTATGCTCACATGGCCTTAAATTGAAAAGCTTTTCAACTTACCCGCTGATTTTAATATTATTCCCTCCTGTATGTCGGCCTTTCCGCCGTTATTCAGAGAGACGAGGATGTGGTATTTTTGCGTTGGCGAATGCTTCGCGGCATCACATTTTTTATTCTTGACGTATGAACTTTTGTTGAAACGTTTCGCGAGAGTAAAAGCACATACGCGAACATCTTGCAGTTACCACTAAAAAGTATCAAAATGCGAGAATGTTCCACAACGAAATACAATGACCATGCTCACTTTTCGGCTACTATATCACTTTCGCGTCTGTTCCTCAGTTCCTATATGGTTCCTATTCTTCTTAAATGGCATTAGCCTTGTCAATGCAATCTGCCGCAGAAGGCATTGTATGGCATTCAACTGAAAAGATCTCGAAACAGCATTGAATGGCATTAACCCGATTCAATACTTTGTGTCATGAAAGACATTGTATGGCATTCAAGTGGGTGACTCGGCGAACCGCATTAAATGGCATTAACCCAATTTAATACTTTGTGTCATGAAAGGCATTGTATGGCATTCAAGTGGGTGGCTCAGCGAAACGCATTAAATAGCATTAACGCCAATTCACTTAACAGTATTACCATGACGTCAGTTTAATGCCTTTTCATTTGTGCGCATTGAAAATGATTGGAACGAGACAAGATTCAAGCCATAAAACGCATTTAATGGCATTCCGGACAAAAATGCAATTAGTACGCATTTCAAGGCATTGAAGTGTCTACTTTTTTAAATGCCATTCTATGCGTCCCAATGAACTCCTTGTTACCGGGTTGTTTTAGCACCAAAATAGTCGGCGAATCTTTGCCATTCTCAGCTCTTACCGAGAGAACTTCGTGCACCTTCATGTCTCTCGCAAATATTCCACTCATGAATGTGGACCCACCCCCAAAAAAAATTCTCCAAAAAGTTGCTATGCTTACGTAGCACACTTTTCTCCTTACTATTGCTTCGAAAGATATCTTTTAGGGAGATTCGAGAAACAAATCCCCTGCTTTTAATTTGTTACGATTAACCTGGAACCAGAAGTGCAGGCGGGGTTTACGCGCAGTTATTTCTTTGTATTTTTAGGTTATCTTACCACTGGTACCAAGAGGTGCGCGCCTTTGAAAGATACTTCTGATTTCGGACTAATTGTGATGCGCAATAACAAGTATGTTTAAGCCTGTGGATATTGTTTCTCAAATTTCCCTCAAGAATCTCTGTCAATGACGGATATCTAAGTACTGTACTCCAAAAGTATAACCCAGTAAATAACCTTTCAGATAGAGATCACTTTTTCATGCATACGTGCTGGAAAATAGCCCTTACGACAAATGGCACTTACTAGCTTATACCAAAGATATTCATGTAGACATGTAGACGGCGCTGTCGGCAAAAATCTTACCGTCCCAGCTGTGCCTCTCTACCCGCTGAAGTATCCATCCCCTCTTAACAGTTGTCGTGAGTAAAATGGGCAAAAGAGGCGCTGTCGCCGAAAGGAATTTCAGTAGATAATATAGTTTTCTGAAAATATTCATGGTCACTAGAGCAATTCGAAGTTACCCGGCGATCGATGTCAATAACAATCAATAAACAAATGAATATTTATCACTGTTTAATGAAATTATATTCCGTTCTAATTCAACTGTAAATAATAATTGCATGGTTTTGGTTTAATATGATCCGTTTAACTTTTAATAATAATTATATAAAAGACATA
>CAKNYM010050856.1:141243-166028 GCA_932195095.1 Andricus curvator
TGAAAATTATGTTAATTTTTTTATAAAATTTTATGAATTAAAAAAAATAATTTACAATTAAGATTTTTTATCTTTATCTCATCTCACGAACAATATAAATTATTAGGGAGGTTAGTTATTAAGGTTAGGGAAGAATAATATTTACTTTGAAACACATATAATACTTCAAAAATTTCATAAACAAAAGCATTAATAAAACTGTTCAAACTTTTCGCGCCCCATGAAAATATCAAAGTTCCGGTATAACGGCGATCATTGGAAGGGGAAACGTGTGTCAACTCTCTCTCTAGAGGATCTCTAGTTTTCCCCTAAAGGTGCAGTCCCATGTGGGCAGATAACGTCGGCGTAAAGCAGAAACTCATGAGAGTAAAAGAGACAAATAGATATGTCCGTCGCTTTCACTCTTATGAATTTCTGCTTTACGCCGACGTTTTCTGCCAACACGGGACTGCACCTTCAGCACTCAACGAAGTGAAGTTAGCTGGCAAATAATTAATAAAAGTTTATAGTTCATCTTTAAAAGAGTAAGTCGTTCAGTTTGAAGAGAAAAAATTTAATATTTTAATTGCTGGCCACTTTTTCTTGCATAGTTCTGAATTTTTTTAAACATAACATCATTGTCTACTGAAAAAATTCAAAGAACGTGTTTTGATAACATTCTCTATTTTTTTTCACCAAATAGTAGAATTTTAAACTAATAAAGATAAATTTTGAATCAAAAATGAAATAGTTCAATTTTCAACCAAAATGATGAGTTTTCAAACAAGAAGATTAAGTTTCTACTAGAAAGACAAATTTTCATAAAAATACATAAATTTCCAACTAAATATTTGAAGTTCTGACTAAAAAAGGTAAATTTTCTGTTGAAAGAAAACGTATTTTCACAAAAATTGTTACATTTTCAACTAAAAACATTAATTTCCAATCAAAAATGAAATAGTGAAATTTTCAGATAAGAAAATTGAATTTCCAAAAATATATACAATTTACAATAAAATAAGTGAATTTTCAACTAAAAAGAAAACATTTTAAACAAAAAATAGAATAGTTAAAATTTCTGTTAAAAAAATTAATTTTCAACAAAAAAAATGCGAATTTTTCAATAGAATAGTAGAATTTTCAGCCATAGAGATGAATTTTCAACTAAAGTAAAGAATCTTCAACCAACAAAATTACTTTCTAACAAATTAATATAACTTTGAACCAAAAAATATGAGTTTTCAATGAAAAATTGAATAGTTGATATTCCAACCAAAAAATATTTCAATATTAGTTATTTTCACTTCAACTACCAGCTAACTTCACTTCGTTGAGTGCTGAGGGGAAAACAATGGACCAAATGCATGGAATTCAATCCATTTTTGCCCTATTTTGCTAATATCTTCGTAAAAACTAATTTTTTCTATATAAGTCTATTTCAAAAATATTTTTTATTTTTCAAGAACTATTTAATGAAATAATAAAATGATAATAATTATTATTCATTACGAAATTATCACAAAAATAAAGTTTTGTCCCATGAATTTGGTCCATTATTTTCCACGCAGCACTCAACGAAGTGAAGTTATCTGGTGGTTAAAGTGAAAATACCTAGTACAGTTGAATTTGAAGAAAAAAGACGAATTTCAAATGAAATACTTAACTTTTAAGTTTAAAAATTAATTTTCAACAACAACAAAAAAACAAATTTGAAATAAAATGGTTAAATTTTAGTCTAAAAAATGAATTTGCATTTATTCTTGGCTGAAAAAAAAATCATGAGTGATGTTGAAACAATACAAAATAGAAAAAAGTCGGAAATCCCGTGGGGTCACAGTGACCCCCAAGTGTCCTTTAAGGGTTAATAGATTAAAATTTACAATTTCTATTAAATGTAAGACTATGTGTCTTCATGAATTAAAAGACGTAATAACCAAATTCTTATTATCTACTTCTAAATATCTAAGTTTGAGAAACACTGTGCTACATCACGACGCAAAATAATTTAAATCGTAGTTAGGAAAGCGTCTCTACGTTGTCATGGTAACCAATATGGAGGTCATCGGCCAAGTCCAAGTACTCGTGTGCGCGCGCGGCTTCCAGCTCTAAATTAGTTGTCTGCTCGTGTCGCTTCTTGCTTGAGGCGCTGGACTTGAGAGAGGTTATAAACATAAAAATTTGAAAATCAAAAGTACACGTCATATTTTTTCATCTTCGTATCTTGTTGTTAGTTTCATTATTATTTCTGAAAAGTCTATAGGTCAAATGTAACCTTCAAAGTATGAAAGATGAATCAAAATGAGGCTTTTTAGATAAAATTCAATTAAAACATAATAACCCTGTAAAAAGGAGAGCATTGAACTAGATTATATGGCATTGAAAAAATCGTATACTTTAATGCCTATAAATCCAAACAAATTCCGTTTTTGTCCGAATGCGCTTCATGGCATTAGACAGTTTTCATTCGAATCATTTTGAATCACACACAAAAATTATGGCATTAAAGTGGCTTCTTCGTGATGCCGCTAATTTAATGCCATTAAATGCACTTGAATGACCGTATCAGTTTATTGCCATGCAATGCCTTCAGCGATCGAAGGCATAGAATGGAACTAATGCCGTTCAATGCTGTTGAATTACCAAATAAGTCGAATGCCATTTAATGCTTTTCCCGATCGGATATATCGAATACAATTAATGCATTCGAATGCTGTTAAATCAACATTCGGACAAAAACGGAATTTGTGTTGATTTATAGGCATTAAAGTGTACAATTTTTTCAATGCCATATAATCCACTTTAATGCTCTCCTTTTTACAGGGAAGTTACTATGTCAAAATCAGCCCTATCCTACTCCCCGTGTCTGTAACGGCGTAACGTGCTTCCCTTAGTGATTATAGTTTCTATGTGCAAAATTTTCTCGCCAAAGCGCGTTTCACGCGCCACGCTCTACAAAAGCATTGTGCCCATTGTGCTAAACGGTGATTTTCTAAAAAGATGTAATGAATAATTTATTATAATGAGTAAATATGGTGCGTTCAAGTGATTTGGTGAGATTCCTACACTGTAAACAAATCTTTTGTGATATTTACAATTAGATTGTAATTTCACGAGCAGTGTATTTTAAATTACAATGTATAACCTGGTAAATATACCAATGTCGCTCCGAAATTCGCGATCTACTCCAACTTCACCCCATGGAACAGTATGAAATAACTGTCCGATGTAAATTTACTATGTCTGACGATGGAAATTATTTGATCAGCGTGGCACGTAGTCAATTTACGTTAGTGAATAAATTTAAATATGCTTATAAATTAACACTTTTTTTGGTAAAGTTGCAGTATCTAGCATAATTTCACACACGGGTAGTATTGTTACGTCTTGGCATCCTGAGAAATTACAAACAGGACATAAATCGACAACCCATCGACAAACTGACAGAAAGACATGGCGCTTTGGACTTTATCATAAAATTACGTCTCAGAGCCTCTAATATTGCTCTAATAGTGATGAGTTCTATGTGAATAAAAAAAATATGTCTTTTTTATTCAAAACGATACCTGAGAAAAGTAATATACGCTTTATTTATCCTGATACAGTGCTTGAAAATTTATAACCTCACGAACATAACCTAAAAATTGAAATGTGGTCCTGACAATTTACGTCCTGCATTTTTTTTACAAAAGTGTGTAAATTTACATCGTCGCACGTAGGTCAAATAATTTCCATCGTGGTACGATGTAAAATTACACCAACTTTTTTTACAGTGTATATTTGATATTGACCGTAATGTCAACGTCAAAGTGCAAATTCAATAGAAAAATTCACTTTTTTTCGGTTCCTTCGGGAAAATAAAACGTCGAAAAATAGCAAAAAGCGATATTGAGAAAAGATTTTATTTTAAAATACGACGTACGAAATAAAGACGAAGCGTGTTTTTTTTAATTTGTATATTCGGTAGCTTTTTTCCCCCTTGAAAAATTCCCTAAAATTCCTCACGTTGGTTTTAGTTAGAAAGAAATAGTTCAAAAAATAGGTAGTATGTAATGAAAACTTTTTATAATTCATAAAATATTTAATTTTAACAGAAATAAAGGAGAAGTATTATATGGAATTCTTCAAATTCTTTATCAAAATTAAAATTCTGCATTATTAAAAACAGAATGAATAAATTTTAATTTCATTTACTTTTAAAGCTTAATTCCTAAAATTCTGTTTATTTTGAAGTATAATAATGAATATTTTTTGTTATATTTTCAAATTTTTAATAAAGTATATATACATCTCCCTTTATATGCGTTTTTATGGCGAACATAGGGCTAAACAATTTGTTTTTATTTCATTCGTATGAAGCTGAAAAAAATAAAATGGAAAATATTTCTGTTTAGAAGCTTAAGCTTTTTTTCTTCTTCTTTTTAGATATTTTTAGTTTTATGGGGATAATATAAAAAAATATCTTGTTCAGTGTATCAAGAAATTCTTACTGCATATCCACTGTATACATTTTACGTAATTTCATGTGTTCTTTTTCTATTTTATATTAATTGATTAATGGAAAAGGTGTATTTTATGTTCTAGAATCATTTTAGAAAATTTGTTTCGCCTCATATTGTTTAAAAACTTAATTATTTTTAATTTTTAAATATTTGTCTATTAGTATAATGCATTTTTAAAGCGTGCCGCGTGCAGCGCCGTTCTGGTGAGGAAATCTTGCACATACAAACTATATTCACTAAGGAACCGCCATTTTTTTTAGTCGGATAGGGCAGGGGTGCTATTCTTGAGTTCACTCGACGGTTTTTCGTATACGAAAATAGTCCAGTAGTATGAAATCGGTATTCTCGAGTCGTTCGTTCGGTTTCGTATACGAAAATTTTCGAATACTTTGCAACGAGTGGGTTAGAGGCATTCGAAACTGAAAGTCGTATGCGAAACTAGTAAAATCTGTGAAAGTGGGAAGCATCATGGTGGCAGGTGGAGAAAGATATGAGGAATAACATAACCTAATAAAACTTATAGAATTCTGCTGTTCTGTAATCATGACGTTACGAGACATAATTAACGTAAACGTTATTGAGCTGTTAGATGATGCAGCAAGACATGCATATAATAGAATGGGAATTCATAAACGTGATGATCCTTTTGAGTTACCTGTATAAATATTTGTATAAATATGATAAATATGTCATGTCCTGGCAAAAGTATCGGATAGGAATTCCTTCTGAACCAATCCGAATCATTCCGGAATTTGTATTCGAACCAATCCGAAAAAAATTCTACATTTCGTTGGACTCAAATCGTTTAAAAATTAATCCGACTCAATTCGGTTCAATCCGAACTCCAAAACGAACTAAAGTTTCAATCCAAATGAATCCGAATCAATCCGCACTCGGATTTATATCCACTGAATTTCCAATCCGAATGAATTCGAGTTCGGATTGAATTGGATTCATTCGGATAGATAATCGTTTTAGGTCAATCCGAGTTCGGATTCATTCGGATTGAAAATTTGGTTCGGATTGAGTGGGATTAATTTTCGACCGATTTGGATCGAACGAAATGTAGAAATTTTTTCGGCTTGGTTCGAATTAACTCAGATTGGTTCGGATACAGATTCTGGAATGATTCGGATGACTTCGGATTGGTTTGGAAGGAATTCCTATCTGATACTTTCGCCAGGGTGAAAACACAAGCTGCTCATTTCACATATGCGATCATCACTACAAATAACTGCAAATGTTTAAATGCCTTGAACTTTAGAATGCGCGGCAAAATGATATAATTATGTTTCACGCTTACTTCTCTACTCAGCATTTGATTGGCCGATTCACTAATTTCACATATCGGCAACGTCGCACTACACTTCGCATACGACTTCGCCTTCGAAAAAACTTCGAGTGGCGTTCAAGAATACCAACGGCACTCGACAATTTTTCGTATACGAAACTACCGCTCGAAAATTTTCGCATGCGAAAAAAAGTCGAGTGAACTCAAGAATAGCACCCCTGGTAAAAATCATCGAAATATGATTTTGTTTATCCCTCATCTGTTATGAATCTTAACATTTATTATGATAGTTAGTTAGTTGTAATATAGGCGGGGAGGCCGGTGAGGTCCCACCCCTGGCGCTCAAGCTATAAAGCCTATTGTGCCATACCCGTGTTTATTGTCAAGGCAGTACTACGAATCCGGCCATCCTTCGCCGATTGTTTTTGGATCTCGGTGGGTTTTCGTTGTTATCAACGTTCTGAGATTATACCTCTCAGGTGCCAGGCATACCTATCGCACAGTAAATGACGTCCTCCTTTGTTGATCAGGCAAAGTGATCCCCACCCACTCTGCCATTCGGCAGCCTCCCTAGCAGGCTAGGGTGTACGGAGCGATCCCTCTGAGGTCATCAGGTAGATGCACAGATTCGAAGCACTGCCCTGGTGTGTTATAAAAGTGTATGTGTGTGTGTGTTCATTACTCGAAATCGGCCAGCGACCATCGAGTGTGGTGCCTCCTGTAGGAGCCCCCAAGCGCAAGAAGAACGCTGACTCATTTTCGAGTCTTCACAGAATCGGCTTCGACCTCCAAGACTAGTCCCCTCGACATGGAGCCCCACCTTGGTACGATACCAGCTTTTTCTGAGGGGACCTACAGTTTAAGGTGGGTTCCGAACCACCGAAGCCCCGGTAGAAGTAAATAGAAAAATTTCCATTGGTACCCGGCTCAGGGATCGAACCCCAGACCTCCTGCATGGAAGTCCGACGCGCTATCGTCTGAGCCACCGAGGCTTCTATTTATTATGATAATTAAATGAAGAAAAAATACTACTCTTAGGCGTGAAAAATTGCACTTTATAGGGGTTGAAATATCAAATTGTGAATTTTTAAATTTTTACGCGTATTTGTTTGGACATTTTAGTACTTAAATGGTTTGGGACAAATTAAGAGAGTGGAATTTTTTTTTTTAATTCAAGTCCTATAAAGGGTAGTTTTTTGTCTGATTGGGAAATATTTCATTATGAGATTTCAATAATGGATAATAATACGAAATCTTCTTCCTATTATCACTATTCTAAGCTTTATGAACTCTAAAAGTCGGAAATGAATATCATTTGATTCTAAGATGGAAAAATGAAAATGATGCCCTAATTTATGTGCTTGCGGTTGAAGATTATTTCAAGTTATTGGAGGCAAGGTCAGAAAAAAAAAGATTTCTTTCCGCTTAAAAACGCATAAAATGTGCATTTGTTTATATAATTTGTTTATAAAATAAACAAATATTGATAAGTGTTAACATTTTCTCTGAAAGCATCATTGCCAATATAATTATAATGAGACTGGAAGAAAAAACTATTTGTTTCTGCCCATAAATGTCTGTGATGTACATTTGTTTACATAATTTATTTACAGACTCAATTTAAAAACATTCAATCTTTAATTTGAATGGCCACGTATCATCCTAACGATAAAAGCAAGCAATTTCAGAGCCGAAATATACTTTGAAGACGAATATCCTCTTATGCCGATTATTTGTTGAAACAACTAACTTTACACAAGTCAACAATTTCTTTTCTTTCTTATAAGTACCTCTGAGCATTGAATCCAAGTGACGGGAAGTCTAAGAAAAACAAACTCCTTGCTGCCATGTTTTTCATAATGACAATACTGATTGATTATATAAACAATTTGTTTATGAAAATTGTTTATATAATTAAAAGTTTTTGCAATAATGAAAATATGGCAGCTAGGAGTCTGGCAGAACATTTCAAGTTGATTCAACAAAAACAAATGAAGCCTATTCATGGAAGAATGGTTAAAGTGTGGTTCTGTTTATAAAAATTGTTTAATTAATTAGAAAACAGCAGTTTTTCTTTAAAAGTTTTAAGTGCGTGTTATTATGTCATATTTGATACAAAATCTATGGATTTAAAATATCTAATAATTGAAAATAAAAAAAATTAATTTTGTTCAACAGTTTGTTTATAACATTATAAACAATTTTTTCTCACTGTAACCTATACAAAATGAGCAGATTGGAGCACTGAGAGTTGCACACGGTACGCGTGCGCGAAAACGGGTTTCATGACTAAAGAGTAGGGGGTGAAGGTGTACAAAAGATCGTCTCCACGAGACGCGGCTTGGGGCTCTTTCACACGATTGCAGATCAGCAGATTGCATGCAGAAAGTCCACAAGAGTGAAAGAGATGGAGAACAGCCTATCTCTTTCGCTCTTGTGAACTTTCTGCATGCAATCTGCTGATCTGCAATCGTGTGAAAGCGCTTTATTGAATCGGGGCCGAGCAGTGCCCATCACTATTTACGACAATTCGCTCTGAGCTCGATGGCGTGCTCAACCATTTTCTCCATTTTCAATTTCGTGATGTATGAATGCGGATTAAGAATCAAAGATGGAGTCCCCCACCCTCCGCAACTCACGCGCAGTAGCGCCGTGCACCAACCATAGCTTAGTATTGTCAAAACGGTTAAAGCAAAAGAAAACCGGCAAGTATCGAGATCAGTGAATGTAATTTAGTTAACAGATTAGCAATCGATTCAACATCCCTGGATTCAACATCTCGACATTTTCTTCTATTGCGTCCATTTTCAAAATTTTTTTTTGCTGCACTAATTCATTCATCGCTCTGGGGTGCTATTCTCGAGTATCGTTCTAATATTTTAGAATGCTAAAATGGCTGATTTTAGAATGGTTGGCGTAAATCGTTATTCTCGAGTTGTAATTGATGGTTAGCATGCTAAAATTTTAGAACACTTTACAAAGAGTGGGTCTATACCACTCTAAAAGAAAAATAGAACGCTAAAGAGACGAGAAAGTGATAGATTTTTATAAAAATAACCTCGAAACAAAATACGTCACACGTAGAAGGGAGAAACATAGCCTAAAATCAACCTCAAAAACAAGTACATGACAACACTTATGAGTGCGGGTAGTGAAAAAACACGAATAGAAATAAATTATTATAAGCGCAAAACGAGAAAGTAAAAGATTTTGGTAAAAATAACCTCGAAACCAAATACGTTCACGTAGAAGTGAGAAAAATTGCCATAAATTAACCTAAAAAAAATTGTATCACAACACGTATGACTGTGAGAAATGAACGTACAAAAATATAAATAAATTAATAGAAGCAAAGAAAATAATCCATCAAGTGAATCCATCAGTCAACGATAATCTCAAATGGTAACATCGAGCCAACATACCCCCACCGTTTTACTTACTTCTGTACTCGCCACGGCATTGGTCTATTTACCGCTCCCACTTCAAAATACACATCGGCAACGTCGCACTACAAACGGTGCACTATTTTCCATTCTATTCCGTTCGAAGCCGAATAGAGCGGTGCTCGAGAATACCGAAAGCGTTCTAAAAATTTTAGTGTTCTAAAAGACCGCTCTAAAATTTCAGCATTCTAAAATATTAGAACGAAACTCGAGAATAGCACCCCTGTGACAGTGGTGTTAGAATAACGTGGATATTTCTGGCATGCGCAGTAGTGCCATGCCAGAGATATCAGTGTTCTGAAGGTGCTTTTACACCTGTGCATGCATGCACGTGCCTACGCCTGCATTTACTCGTTTCAGATTATACCACTGGGTAATACAAAATCCAAACACTAGTTCGTGACCGTATATACAAGGCTGCTGAAGCAAGTATGGTGTCAACGTAGAACAGCCATTGGCTGTTCCGAAAGAAGAAGAAGAAGCCTGCATTTACAAGCAGTCATTCCAACTTCTGATAAATCTAGTACGCTTGCAAATGCATGCGTACGCGCGTGCATGCAAGCAGAGGTGTAAAATCACCTTTACACCATTGTTCTGTAATTTCGCTCTGTTAAAAAAGCCAGAGCACTTTTTTAGAGCAGAAATTGGCAGAAACATGTTTTTCAACACACTCTTTGCAAGAAAACAAAAAGCAACCATTCTGAAATTACCATTGAAATTTACGGCTCATTTCACACTATGACATTTTACAGCAGTGCTCCCAACGCGGGCACCTTGCACTACTGCGCATGCGATGCATAAGGCATTTAATTGGATGCCGTTCGCGCGCTTATTCGAAATGTTAAAAAATACAATTTTTTTATTTATTATTAATAATTGAAAATGATTAGATTTTAACATGTTTAAGTGGTGCATGGATGGTTTTTAATATATTCTAAGCATTATAGGTTAAAATAAGTATTCAGTGAATAAAAAATATCATGTTCATTTACGGAAGTCTCACTTTACTTTTTAACCTAATACTCAGAAAATTTTAGAAACCATCCACGTTCCACTTAAACATGTTAAAATATAATTATTTTTGATTATAAATGATAAATAAAAACATTGTATTTTTTAACGTTTCAAATAAGCGCGCGAACGGTAGCCAATAAAGCGCCTTATGCATCGCATGCGCAGTAGTGCAAGGTGCCCGCGTTGGGAACACTGTTTTACAGAAGTAAGGTAAACGTCCCAGTAATCCCTGCGGTCCCAGTAATCGCCAGTTTTGAAGTGTAAACGCCAGAAGTAAGTATTTTCCGCATTAAAATACATTCCTAAAATATTTTTAAGTAAGTTTGAACAGTGTTTGTTATGGAAACCAAATTAGTTTTTTTGTAAAAATAGTGCACATGGATAAAAAAAATAGATTTGTATTGCCGGTGGCCATGAATCACGAAACGTGGAAAATAGCTTAACATTTAGGTTATGAAAGACGTTTCTTTGTTTAAGCTTTTAATATGTCAAGAAATTACTTGATCGGGACGAAAATTATTTTTTTGTAATGAAAGATCATTTTTGTTTCATAAAATTAAGCAAATTCTTCATTTAGTACCTTCCCGTTCGAAAAATATCGGGCGCGATTATAGGGAATTTCAAAAGCATAGTTGCTCGAGTAATCGCGGGACGAATCTGTCAAAATTTTATTTCCATATTTCGTTACAAATAATGATTTAATTAATTTCAAAAAGGCGTGAAATGAAATCGGAGAACTGACTTGTTACTGCGTGAAAAATAATCGTAATATAAATTAGTGCTTAAAACTGAAAAAAGGTGATGTAAAATATTGGCATGACTATTATAGTGATTTCATCAGCAATTTTTTAGTTTATTATCATTTTTTAGTGAAGTTAATATTTATTGAGTAGTTTTTCATTAACTAACATTAATCTATACTGCATAATATAAAGAAAAATGTGTAACAGATATATAATTATTGATAGTTTTGATGTTCTGACAACGTAAACAGAACATAACCTCCAAATAAACATGATTTTTTTAGTCACTGCAATTTATCAAATTTCGTCATTGTGTTTATAATTTATGTTGCAAAAAAGTTAATTATACAAATTACCAGTGTGTAAATTTTTGCATCCCATGTAATTATGTTGTACTTAGCCATTTTATAGAACAAAGTTAGGTTATATGACTTTATACAACTCAATATTATTTTTCGAATTTTATTTTAAAAAGGAAAGTGTTAATAATTTTTAATTATAATATTCAGCATTATAAAAGAATTTCATCATTGTAGTTATCACTTATCGTGATAAAAATTCTAATAAATATTTACTTCGATTTATTTTTGAGACCACTTTATTTCTTATAAATAAAATATTAATTTTATTCGAAAATATTTTTAATTGAAATAAATACTAAAATCTTAAAAGAAAATTCATTTTTATTATGATTAATCTTTATAATGTCCATCAGACGTATTGGAACTATCAGAAGATTCGATTTTGAGGTTATGTTTCGACGGATTTCATCTCGGAGGCCTCAATCTCTCGTCAATCAATATAAAACTAACAATACATCTTTCATTTCATTAAAGTATACTTAAAATACAAAGATACACTTGAAATACACGTCCAAATCACTAAAAACTGATTTCAAGAAAACTTAACCTTTTTGGCGAAGACTGGGAAACGACTGGCGATTACTAGTACATGGCAGATTCGGAAATGGCGGTGACTGGGACATCGGTGCTTTTTGACTTTTAATTGTTTATCAATAAGAAGTAATATTAAATATAATGTAAAACCAATTTTTATAATATTCTGGGATGTTTAATGCTTCAATCAGTACCAATAATTTTTTAACTAATCCTTCCAAAACAATTTTCGAAATATTTGAAGTCAATGAAATCTCTTATGGTGGCGATTACTGGGACGTTTACCTTATATATTCCAAATTCAATTTCAACCAATGATATTTATGATACTGCATGGCCGTCAGATTATATCCTAAAAAGAGGTTGAGCACCCCTTCGAGCTCAGAGCGAATTGTCGTAAACGCCACCTATGTGTTTGGTGAGCAGAGGTGGGACGAGCGACGTCCAAGAATTCGTTAATGCTTGCCACGAATGACTACTTGAGAGCAAGATCGTGCACATGCGCAGAGCTGTTTTCGCAGTCACGTGCCCACTCCCCTATGTTATATTTTGTCATCTCGATGTATATGTAGGTTATGTTCGTTTGTGTTTATCTTTTGTTTGGTGTATATCACGTTCGTAAATTAAAAACGAGAAGGAAAATGGCATCAAAAATACGAAAAGGATGTAGAAAGTGTAAGTACTACAATAACATTATTATAATCATTTATGGATTACGTAAGTAAGGAATAAAGTTAATTTCAGTGAACAAAATATTGTAGGTTATTATGTGCAACATTTGTATATTTTATGAGCATTAAATAATTGAATGTGATTATTATTTTATAATAATGAAAATGTAAAAAATAGTATACATTTTTGAACGTCTAGTTATATAGCTGTTGATTCATATTGAAATCGTATTATTTCTGTGAATATTGTGTTACAGGCTTGAAACGAGAAAGTGGAAGTAAATTCACGGATGAATTTAGTTTTAAAGAACTGCAAGAATCATTTGTTGGCAGTCGTTTGCCTGGTGAAATGTGGAGTTTCTCCATAGTAAAGGATGTGGTGTTTGGATTGCAAAAGCTTGAGAAAGCTGCGCAGAAATGTTCAAAACACAAGTTCGAAACTTCCAACGCGTGTTGACATCGTTGACATGGCAACCGCGAGTGCGCACGTGCACGATCTTGCTCTCAAGTTTTCATTCGTGGCAAGCATTAATAAATTCAAAAATAAAATCGTCAATCAACAATTTCGGTGAAATGCAATTCAAGTCAAATATGGTGAATTGCATTTAATATCCAATTGTTAAATCGCAATTGAAAAATTTGTCAGTGAATTGAATTGAATGTCTGCAACTGCAGTGAATTGTAGATATGCAATAGAACCAGTGTGCGGTCTATTGCACTGAATTGTTTCGCAAGCCAGTGAACCGTCTTTTGGATTTAATTGACGACTTTCAATTCAAAAAGAATTTTGTAAATGGTTTTATATTATCCAATAGAGGTTGATGTAAAAATGGAGATTGGTCATGCGATGTATCTAATTGCATTGAATCGCACATAAATTTATAGACTGGAATTGTTTTTAATTGGAGTTTTGCCATAAAATGTTAATTTATTGAATAATAAAATAATATGTTAATAAATAGTATTATTGAAGAGATTGAAGTGGTTAATTGATAATAAGGAATACAAGTTGTTATATAATTTGTACGTTTGGACTAAAGTTCAGTAAATACTGATTGTTCAATGAGAATAAAAAGTAACTTTGGACATAAATTAACAATATAATATAAATAGTATTTATCGAATTTTGTTGACATCATTCCGTAATGATGAAATGCCACCAATTGCATCTTTACGAATTAAATACATTGCGTCAATTCAAATCCATTGAGGTACATTCAATGATAGTTCTACCAATTGCATTTAATTGCAAATGCTCATTTCAACATTTCCATTTAAATACAATTGGCCTTTTTTATTTGCAGGGCCAGTCCTTACCAAGATGAGGTGGGAGATTGCCGATCTAATGGAATAAGAGAATATCAGAAAATGTGAAAAACATGCGCTGATAACTGCGCCCTCTTGGCGGATGCACCTAAGAGTTGCTTTGAAGGCGCACGTTGCGCGTCGGTAAATTATGAAACTTAGCAATTTCTGAAATGATTTACCTTTGAAGTTTCTGCTTGAGGAGTTACCATTAGCACTAACTGAAAAGTGCACAATTTTTTACAACCAGAGTCCATCATTTTTATTTATAATATTATACCGTTGTCTTTTATTAAAAGTGCAGAATTAAGAGCCAAATTTTAATATGATGATAGACAATTTGTGAAAATAAAGAAGTTACATACCCAGCAAGTAGACGTATTAAATTGTGATACACAAAAAATGAGTCAATGATTATACAATAAAAAAAAAATTATTTTGCTCAAATAATTCAATTAATAATCAGAGAAAGGAAAAATAGTTTATTTTTTATTTATATTTTTTTAATTTGTTAAAAAATATACTACTATTAATTACTTCATAAACAAAGCAAGATATATTAAAAGAAGAGGACATGTTTGTAAATCTCCTAATAAAGAACAATTAATTTGTATTTCTTGACTTCTTAAAGCCTGACTTTTTAAAGCGGGCTTTCTTTCCAAAATGAATCCTATTTTTGCGCTTGTCCAAATACGTGTTCGTTTTTTATTCTTTCCGCTAAATTTTTGTTTAATTTCACTCAAAAAAGTCAGTCGCTCAAAAAAGCCCGTTGAAGTTATAACTGTCTGTTAATTAAGTCTATTAATAAATATTACGAATTTACTGCACCATCAGTTGTGAAAATCAAAGTTTCGAAATAATTAAGTGATATATTTCATGATTAAATATATTTAAATATCGGAAATAATGTTGTTATTAACAATTTGCTGCCGCAGTATACAACTTGTAAACTTTTTCACACTTTTAAAGAGATAAGAAAAATGAAATAATTGACAAAAACTTACAATATCCTAATTTACGAAATTTGTAAACTGTCGGTACCCGTAAAAAAAAAGTTACCGGTACCGATAATAAGATATTTGGGAAATTTTCAAATGATTTAGATTTTAGAATGATTTATGTAGAACAGAATTTAAAAGATCTTAAGACAATCAAAACATTTTGTAGGAAAACTGAATTATTTCAAAAGATATTTCAAAGGTTTAAAGTTTTAGAAAGATGTTAAAATAATTTAAAATTTGAAAAATTTCAAACACTTTACATCAAACATACATTTTTAGTAGTTTAAAAAAAATGTAAAAGCTTCTTAAGAATTTTGAAAGATTACGAAAGTTTTCTTAAGAAGGTTTTAAGGCATTTTTTTTTAATTTTTGAGAATTTTCTAAATTTTAACAAACATTCGAGTTTTGAAGAGATTACAAATATTTTAAAACTTAAATAGTGTTCCGAAAATTTATAAAATTTCCGAAAAACTTCGAAAAGTCTTAAATATCTTTTAAACTGACTCTAATTTTTCCTAATATTTTGTAAATCCTGTAAAATAAAAAACAAATTACGTAAAATTTTCCAGAATCTTAGGCAAATGATATTTATATAACTTTGAAAAAAACCCTGATAAAACGTGATTTCTTGTTATCTAATCTCGAAATATACTTTTAGCTCGGATTTTAGTGTTCAAAAACTTTTAACAAATAAACATTTATTCGAAATTTTTACTTTGTATTAAAAATGATTCTAATTGGAAAAAAATAATAAGCTTCCGAGAGAACCTCTTTTAAAGAGTTGCTATTCTATTTTTATTCCATTTGTTTCGTGAGTTGCATTTCTCGGAAATTCTCCGTCGGTTCTACGAAGTAGAGGTGATAAGACACGAAGATTCCTCTCGCGCTTTCAAAACAAATCCACACTTTGACTTACAATGTTGTCCATGAATGACGGGTTTTAAATTTTCTTTTGCGGGATTCTTCAGTCGCCTCATTTCTTGAAATGTTTAGAAGTGTTTAAAAATATTTTTCAACTTTCTTTAAAAATTATTTTTTTCAAACAAAAAAAGACATTAAAAACTTTCCCAGGAATGTTAAGAAATTTTTTTTATTTTGTTGGAACCTTTCAAAATTCTTCAAATGGTTCAAAAAATTTATTTTAAAATCTTCAAAAATCTACATTTTCTTTTAATTCTTAAAAAATCTTCTCAATATTACAATTATTTTTTAAAGATTCACAACTATGTTTCAAATGAATTCGAAATTTTCCGGAATTTTTTTAAAAATTGTATTCGCCTAAAATTACTTTATCAAAATGAAAAATTATTTTCAATTTCCCAGGAACCTTAACAGAATGCTTGTATTATCTTGAAATCTTTTTAAATATTCTCCTCAAATTATTTGTTCAACATGAAAAAATTATTGTACATTTTCTTAGGAAACTGAAGACAATTTTTTTATCCACTTCAAATCTGTTAGAATTCTTAAAAAGCTTTATTTCTTTCAAAACCTTGAACAATCTATATCATATTTAAAATTTCTTGAAATCTCAGCAAAGAACAAACTGAAAACAGCCACTTGTAAGTCATATTCAACAGAATGCGAACAGTCAGGTTGTCGACAACAATGTATGCGAAATCTTGCGATACAACTCTTAAGAAAAAGGATATCTTGCTTCTAGTTTTAAAGTATATAAATTAAAAGATTTCAAAAAAATTAAAACAAAATGTAGATTTTTAATGATTTCGAACAACAAATCTAGAAACTTTTTAAGTATTTAGAAAGGTTTCAAGATAATGAAAGAATATTCTCAAGATTCATATGAATAATTGAAAAGATTTTTAAAAATTCCGAGAAAAAATCCAGAATATCCTCGGGAAATTTTTTTAATTAAAATTTTTTTTTGAAAATTTGAACAAAAATTCGGGTCCGTTTAAATGATATTTAGACATGTTTGAAGTGTTGAAGTGAGTAAAAATATTTTGAAACTTGGAAGGATTTCCGAATATTTACAAAATATTTTTAAAAAAGAACGAATTTTTAAGAAATAGTTAAATTTTTAATTAAAGAAATAAATTCTTAACTAAGAAGATAATTTTTTAACAAAAAAAAGCAAACATATTAGTTAAATCTCCAACCAAAAACAACTAATTTTCACAAAATAGTTAAATTTTCAATCAAAACGATGAATTTCTAACCTAGAAAATTAATTTTCTACCAAAAAACAACGAATTTGAAAAAAAATTAATTAATCATAATTAATAAAAAAGAAATAAATTAATAATATAGATTAATATTCAAACAATAAAAAAGCAAATAGAATAGTTGAATTTTCAACCAAAAACTATGAATTAAAAAAAAATAGTTAAATTTTCAATCAAAAAGATGAATCTTTAACCTTCAAAATTAATTTTCTACCAAAAACAACAAATTTGAAAGAAACTATATCTAATTTATATATCTAATTTTCAATTTAAATAAATTAATTTTTAACCTAGAAGATTAAGTTTCCGTCAAAAAACAAGGAATTTGAAAAATATATAGTTGAATTTTCAACCAGAAAAATTAATTTTTTACCAAATAGATGAAGTTTCAAACAAGAACATTTATTTTCTACCAAAACACAACGAAATTAAAATATATATAGTTAAACTGTAGTTAAACTAATTTTCAATACAAATTTGTAATTTCGCACCAGTTTTCGCCGTGATGTATTTACAGATCTTCCAGGTTTGTTATAAGGCAAATAATAAATTACATACTCAGTTACAATTAGCCTTTCGACCGAAATGTGGTTCAATGAATTTGGCCAATTTCAACAAACGTTTTTTTTTTAGGAAAATGATAACATTTTCTTAAGATTTTACGATTTCCTGGAAACTTTCAAATGAAATTTTTCATTGATAAATTATATTTAAAATAACCTTAAAAAAGATTTTAAAACATTTTAAAGTTTAAAAGATTTTAAGATTAAAATTCTTCAAAAGATTCAAAAGTATGTAATTTTAAACTTGAAATTTTTTCAAAAAACTTCAAACAAAATGTAGATTTTTGAAGATTTTAAACAAAGTTAGAAACTTTTAAAGAATTTTGAATGGTTTCAAGAAAATATTCTTAAGATTCATATGGAATTTTGAAAGGACCGAATCCATTCCAAATTTCTCGAAAACAAAATATGTTGTTTTTTAGACGAAATTAGGCCATACGTATTTTTGCGATTTGCCAAACAAATATTTTTACGAAGTTATGCGTATTTGGATTTGTTGCTTTGTTTAGAAAAAACGCAAATTTTTTAAACTTATAGAACTTTTGACCTAATTGAGGTATTCAAGATTTCTTCCCAGATTCTGGTCAATTTATTGTTAAATTTTTACCGCACAAAACTTACAAGGTATTTTCCTTATGTATACCATCAAGCCATTTCCCTTTCAGGGGGCTCACCACACCCACGATGTGCTAACAGCATGCAGTATTCTCGAATGGTCACCCATCCAAGTACTAACCGCGCCCAACGCTGCTTAACTTCAGTGATCCGACGAGAACTGGTTTTTTCAGCGTGGTATGGCTGTTGGCCTTATAATAGTACAAATTCAATAAAAAATTGGCAAAAAATATAAGTGTACGTTTTTTTTTGAAAATCCACTTTTACAATTTTAAGAAAAACCTCCGCCTTTTTATTCAGAAGATTTCTATAAATTCCGAGAAAAAATGCGAAATCAGTTGTAAGAATAGTTGATTTTTCAACCAAAAAACACGAGTTTTCAAAAAAATAATTGAAATTTCAATGAAAAAGATCATTTTTTAATTTAGAAGATTAATTTTCTGCTAAAAAACAACGAATTTGAACAAATATAATTAACTTTGCAACCAAAAAAATTCATTTTTAACCAAGTAACTAAATTTTTGATAAAAAAGATGAATTTTCAAACAAGAAGATTTATTTTCTACCAGAAATTACAATTTCAAAAAATATGTTAAATCTTGAACAACAAAAAAACAACAAATTTTCAATAAACATTTTTTATTTTGTATCATTTTTCACCGTGATTTACTAAAATAATTTATAAGACTCTCTTTCGGGATTCTTCAGTTGTATCATTTACTGAAATGCTTAAAACTGTTTAAGAATATTTTTCAATTATCTTTAAAAATTATTTTTTCAAAAGAAAAAAACATTAAAAACTTTCCCCGGAATCTTGAGAAAAAAATTTTATTTTCTTGAAACCTTTCAAAATTCTTGAAAAGAATGAAAAATTACCTTTCCAAATCTTCAAAAATGTACATTTTTCCTGATGTTTTTTAAATTGTGCAAAATTTTAAAAATCCCTTAAAAACTTCCAGAACCATTTTTGACAATTTTTAAAAAGTTTTTGAAATATTTTAAAATGTTTTTGAATATTTGCTTAAAATTAATTTTTCAAAATAAAAAATTAGTTTTAATTTCCCAGGCAGCTTAAGAAAATGTATTATTTTGAAATCTTTTTAAATATTCTCTTCAAATTAATTTAAAAAAAAAATCATTTTGAATTTTCTCAAGCAAAACGACGAATTTCCAAAACATACTTCAATTTTCAATCAAAAATATCAAAATTAATTTTCTATTTAAAAAAACAACGAATTAAAAAAAATGTATATTTCAATTAATTATAATCAAGACAAAAATTAATAATTTAGATTAATCTCGAACAAATAAAAAAGCAAAAAGAATAGTTAAATTCTCAAACAAAAACAACGAATTTGCAAAAAATAGTTAAATTTTCAGTCAGAAAGATTAATTTTTAACCTTCAAAATTAATTTTTTACCAAAAAAACAGCGAATTTGAAAGAAAATAGATTTAAATTTTCAACCAAAAAAAAAAAAGAATTTTTAACCAGTTAAATTTTAAACCTAAAAGATAATCTAAAAGATGAACTTTAACCTAGAAAATTAATTTTGTACCAAAAAACAACGAATTAAAAAAATATATAGTTAAATTTTAAACAAAAAAACACTCATTTCCAATATAAATGTTTAATTTCCACTACTTTTCGCGGCGGTGTATCACAGCAATTATTAAGAATTTGACTAATATTCTTTGAAATGAATCTTTGAATAAAAAAACAAACTTTTCCAGGTCATCCAGGTTCTGTATCAACTGAATGACAGTTCGAGCCTCCGAGCTGGTCGGTCGTGTTTCCCGGTCGCTACCTGTCACTCTTTTCTGAGAGCTTACGTAGCTTATTCGTATTTTGCGTTTTGAAGTGTAAAGTGAGAGTTAATTCTGTAGTTATGACGACCAACAAAGAGCTAAAATTTCTCTTACTATCAGTTCAAGAAAATGTAAAATTCACAGGAGAAGATATTGAAGTGCTAAAGAGCTCGGATGAAAAAATCTTGGAAGAAATTAAAAATCTACAAAACCAGATGTCACCTTTTGGAAGAGAAGAACAAAAAATTCGAAGAAAAAATTGATTTTCTTGAGAAAAAGCTTGAATTTTTAGATATGAAAGAAAGGTCTAGGAATATTTTTCTCACAGCGTGAAGGATGATTCGACTAACAACGAGAATCTTTTTGACACGGTTAACAAGATTTTCAAGGAAGCTAAAATTATTATTCCTATTGAGTGTTTCGAAAGGGTTATTAGAATTGGAAGAAAAGAGGGAAGAAGGCCTATTCTGGTTACTTTTACGAACTCGAGATTTAAAGTTGAAATATTTAAGAATGCTAAAAATCTGCGCTCTTTGAAGATATCTTTCGCAAATTACTTCACTCATGAACAAAGAGAAATACGTAAGAAGCTTCGAGATTATCAACAAAAGCTGGATAGTCTTGGAAAGTCCTCAACGATTAAAGGAACTCGACTCCTTAGCCGCGAAGATTGTGGCAGAGAAGAGCGAGGATGTTTATCAGTCTGATTGGGGAATCTCAACATCTTCTTTAAGCTCTACTGCTAGAAGGAAAATGACAAGAGGTCGCCCTCCAAAATCAGACTCTTTCAGCAAAGATTTCAATAAAAAAATCAAACATGCTCAAAAAGGAAATTCGATCAAACCTTTTTTAAAGGAAACACTGGGAGGAGAAAACTCCAAATCGATCCCAAGTTCATAAACGATTCGCCAACAGTACCAGCATCTCGAATTATATTTTGGAATGCAAGGGGATTTAAGGGGTATGGCCACAGTAGAATTTTCAAAAAATCGATTTTTTTTTGCTTAAACGATCGTTTAACACCATAAAAATAAGATACTATTTGATTTGTAGCGGAAAAACAATTTTTTCACCAACTTTGAACGTATAACGTGAGGCCGCGTGTCGCGTGCTCGTAGAGTACTCGAGCCCCCCCCCCGGCTTGACTAACCATCAATTGATAAATTTACAAAGGCATGTAGAGGGCCTAACTTGTCTACATGCACGAAAATATACTTATAGAGCAACTTCAAATGTCAGTAAAACCGTTGAAAGGACGCCGTTCAGTTGTAATGTAAAACTTCAAACGCATTTTTCTCAAAACAGCTTTTTTTTCTTCAAATTTTAACCGCATCTTTATAATTGCATTTCGCAGAGAAGTAACATACGGAATTATGTTACATACGGAATTTTCGATAAATTAGAAAATTTTCATTTTCTGAGCATTTTTATACGAATTTTTCACTGAAAATGCGACTGTTAACTTCAAATACCTGCCATTCTCGGAAAAATCAATATTTTTACATTTCCATATGTGCACCCCTAGGTATTCTTATCTAGATTGACGCAAAATTTTTTATTTTGTTATACGTTAAAAATTGTGGCTGCTAGCTGTCAGGCCGAGGAGCCCCTAAAAAAATGCTTCGAAAAGGACTTAACAGAAGTCGGCCATTTTGCTTAAAAAAAAATATATATTTTTTCTGATTCTTTGATGTTGGAGCTTTATTGACATATAATTAGTTTTAAATAAATTAAGCTTTTATACAAACAAAAAAATTGGTGAATATACCCATGAATTCGCTCCCGCTACTGTGGCCATACCCTTTAATAATCTAGACGATATCTATAACTATACCACTACAAATGACATCATATGTGTGAGTGAGACATGGCTTACTTCTTAGTAGATGAGTAAGGCCGGTTCTAACTAAAGATTCCTACCTTACCGACATCGAGAAGATTCTAGCTGTAGTGGTTCGTGTCCGTGCTAAATTTTTGTAGAAAAGTGGTTCATGTCCGTGCTAAGCTTCTAGAACATTCTCGAGGGACCTGATGACGTCATCATGCATTCCTACCTTATCGAAATTGATACAAGAGGGGTACTGGACGTACTTTACCGACATCGGGAACATTCTACAGCTGACGTCATAAAATAATATTGCGCAATTCTGAATTCATGCAAACAGCTTCAAGGTTATTTCTTATCTCAAGCATGTCGCGTAAATACTTTCAAGGTTATATTTTGCTTTGTCCTGAAAATTTCTACTGCGTCATATAGTTATTGCAAGAAAAACAAGGATGATTTATTGCTCCCTATAGATAAATATATTATAAAAATTCGTGCCTTTATTTATTTGATGCGCAAAAAAAAGGTGCAGGTGTACAGATGAAATTTGATACCGAGGGCTATGCATGACATCCTGTTTTGTCTATAAATTTGATTTATTGCTTCCTTATAGATAACATATTCAACTAAAAATTCCTGCCTTTATTTAGTGCGCAAATAATTCGTGAATTTTAGTAAACAAGTTCAAGGTTATTTTCAATGACGCATTACATTTTGCGTCGCAAAAAATTATATTCCAAACGTGTCGATTATAATGTAGAATATTCCAGAACTTTGTTGCATCATATGATGCAATATCGGACAATATTGTGCAAAGTCTTCTGAAATTTGGTAGAGGGGGTAAGCGTCTATAAAAGGAGGTCAGCTCTTCTCTTTCATCAGTTTGTGGGCAGATGTCAGATTGTGAAGAAGAAAAGCGACAAGAGATGAAAAGTCGTTTAAACTTATTTCTGAAGAACATTCGAGAACTAAAACAAGCGATACAAGTGCGAACAGATTTACAAAATCTAACGAGAAAATTTAATACAGTGAATATTAAAGAGTGAAGATGGATTTCTCCAAACTAAACAAAATCGCTGTCAAGAACGATTTCCTACGAACCAAGAAGCTCAAGGACCTAGAACTCAATAAAAACTACGAAATCACAAACATAAAGAAAGCAACAACAGAGTTTGGAGTGCGGTTCATTGTCACTGTGGAGAACAAATTTACCTTTTTTCTACCAGCGAGGATGGTCAATCTGCTTAATGAAGATGAAAATCTGCTGTTGGGAATGAAAAAATCATGTGAAGAGGGTTATCTAGGCATGCGGTATTTGGGTGGATGCTACCATTCCATCGAATTTATGAAGAAAGATATATAAAGTGTGCAGTTTTCAATTATCACTCAGTGCCTGAAAGCCTTCAGTGAGATCAACATGTCTTATACGTCTCGAAATCAAACCCAGATAACAATGGTGCGACGCACAGTACTCGCATGCGTGCGAGGCACGCTGTGCAAGTCATAACGCACGCATGTCGCCATCACCTGTCGCAATGCTGTGATGGGTAGGTAGAGTGCGTGCGTAATGCGTCTCATATCGCCATCACGACGTACTTCACGTATGACTGCGTATAGCAGCCTGTCTGCGAGTTCATCCTGTAGATAATAAATAATTCCATAATAATGATCTAATTAGATCTTAGATATTGTTTATTTATCAAAATTGGAATAATCCAAATTGTATCATATGAAGAAAATAATAAAAATTATTGGTCCGCCTTTTCATGGAACAAAATGTGAAAAATTTCCAAATACTTTTTCTAACTTTTTCTAATATATATTTATAATATTTTTTCCAAATTGAAAAGAAAATTTCTTACTTTTACTTAGCTGGAAAATTAACTTCGACAAAAATAAAGTTTCGAGGCAAGAAAACGGCTAAGTCAATCGTAGTTATGCGGTTAGAAAAAATATTTTGAACTCTGAAAGTTTGCTCCATGAGAATAGGTTGCCTAAAATGCATGCCTGTGCTATTTTAATATCTTCGACGTTCTTTATTTATTTAAAAACTTAAATTTAAACTTTATTGGGATATCTAAACAGTTCCAATTAATCAAAAATGTTTATTTTGTATTCAAATAATATTTTGCGAAAATTCCCAATTTGAATTTTAAATGAGTTTTTTTTTTAATGACAATGTTGGTAAAATTATAATTTTGAATTTTAATTTCAAATAGGCCATGAAATACTTTTTATTTGTTATAACTGCAATTTTGTAATTTTAATTGCATAAAATTTAGAATTACTGTTTAGAAATTTGTTGAAGTATTTGCAGAAATCGAACTTAAATGTTTAATCGAATTTTCCTAATTTTGAGTACTTCTTTTTTGAATACTTTAATAGATCTTCAATTTTCTAATGAATTTTAATGAATTTTATAATGATGTTAATACTTTCACGTTGAGATAAGAAGTTTAAACAGCGCGCTCAGTTGTTGAAAATTATATCTTTGAAATGATGATGGCCGTCGCGCGCCCAAGTAGTCTCCCCGCTCTGTCTTCCGCAGTCTCCCACCATCAGCCCGCGTTTACCGCTTTGTTTATAGTTTTCCGCGTTTTAAATAACCTTATTTTTTCTTATATCATCGTGCCATTATAATCGTGCTCACTATCAATGTTATAGAAAGATAATATTTTAATTAACTTAAAATAACTCGGACAGTGTAGAATCACATTTAGTCAGATGGCCTGTTTATACAATGTTTATACCACGCTTTGCACCCTTTACACCACGCTAAATATATAACCTTCAAAACTGAGTGATTTTCCATCGGGTGAAGTGGAAAAATTATGGTTGAAAACTATAATTTGGTTTTGGTTGTAAATCCAAAATAACAATTTATTTATTTGACATAGATACCCGGTAACAAGGAGTTCATTGAGACGCATAGAATGGCATTTAAAAA
>CAKNYM010050857.1:0-13531 GCA_932195095.1 Andricus curvator
CAGCGGTTACCCCGTAAGGCGTAAGTGATAAGTTCACAAAGCTTCAGATGTAGATTATTGGGGAGATAAAATCCAGTAAATGGTAGTGTTATTTGAAGAAAAATGTTGTTATAGGATTATCTCCCTCGGAACTTAGACACGGGAAAAGTATTTTATTGAAAATATTAATATGTTCAATATGCTCGGAATTTTAAGTTGCTATGAAAATAATACAAAAAATTGTATACAAAAAATGAGGAAGCTCATTTTTCTTTCAGGCTCAAAAGGGTGGCAGTCCAATATGTCAAAGGCATTTTTCGTTAAAAGTTGGATTTTTTTAGTATTAATTATAATTTTCCTAAAAGCTTGAATCATTAAGAAATTTAATTAATTAATTAATTGTTGTATACTTATTATAGTGGTATAGAAAACATCCTTATTTGTTCTTATAAAATGGCTCGATCCCCTAAAAATTGTTCCTTTTCGTGTCAAAATGTCCCCTGAATATTGGCAGAATTAAAAAAAAAATATATATATAGGTATCTGTTAATCCCATTATTTGCAAAAAATTGCTTATGTTATTTTAGTTTCCGCTATTAATGGATTGTTCTACTTTAGAATACAAAAGGATAAAATGTATATGTACCGAAATAAAATAATCCATTAATTTACGTCCTTATAACTCTACTTTTTATTTCGTGTTTCAAATTTTGAAATGATTCTGAAGCAATCTTTCAATTCAGTTCTCAAGTTTCTGAAACCAAATTTTTCATGCAAATGTTCGTCGTGTTAATAGTTTATTTTTCCTTTGATGATGTTCTTTCCGATTGAATAAATTACTGTATATATATATGCATATAAATGATAAATATAAATATTTGATAAAGTCCGGGGCACCTGAAATTTTTCACCCAGCACTATTAGTTTCTCACAAGTAGCGATACGTTTCACTGGTTAGTATATAAGGGCAGAAAGAATCATAAGTCTCAGCGTGATGCGATTGATATAAGATAGGTTTATGTATGCGCATAGGTATTAATATAGGATTCGTAAACAAACCACACTGTAGCCAGCGAGCGACGTACAAGCAAACACAAATTGTAGCCCATGTAATAGTGTGCATTCAGGCACTTCCGCCCGTCTTTCTTTTTGCCATGCGCCAGCGTGAAACACAAGATCACGTGACCCCCATTTTTCGTATAGTGGTTTAGAAAGATTGTAAAGCGTTTGTTTCGCTTCTTTCAAAGCACTATACCAATTTTCGTTATTCGAATCCATTACAAAATTTAATACAGAGACTTAGAAATACTGTAATTTTGTGTGTGTAAGAGTCTAATATTCTTACGATTTATTCCAATCAGAAATATTAGTCTGCATTTTCATAGTCACTATTCGACTTTTTCTAACCGTACCTCGATTATCCCTAAATTCGTATATTTTATTTCAATTATAAATATGCGATAAAATAAATATTAATACCAAAAGTCTCTCCGCGTATGTGCGGGGTACAAAGGGGTTGATTTTTACCGTTCAGGGTTGGAGCCCAAAAATCAGCATAGGTATTTTTGAGAAGCCCAAGAATCAAAGTCTCTATCCACACTGTAAAATTCTAAAAAAGATTATTTTTTGACAAAATCATATCTGCGTGTTACTGAGGGGTTGATTTTTAACTTTAAGGGTTGGAGCCCAAAAATCAGAGACTCTAGCCACATGCTAAAATTCTAAAAAAGGTTATTTTTTGACAAAGTCATATCTGCGTGGGAGAAAGGGGTTGATTTTTAACGTTAAGGGTTGGAGCCCAAAAATTGGAGTGGGTATTTTCGAGGAGCCTAAAAATCAGAGACTCTATTGATACTTTAAAATTCTTAAAAAAATTATTTTTTGCCAAAGTCATTTCTGCGTGGTTCCAAGGGTGGATCTTTAACGATAAGGGTTGGAGCCCAAAAATCAGGGTAGGTATTTTCGAGGAGCCCAACAATCTGAGACTCCATCCACACTGTGAAATTCTCAAAAAGATTATCTTTTGAAAAAGTCAAGTCTGCGTGGGAGAAAGGGGTTGATTTTTAAAGTTAAGGGTTGCAGCCCAAAAATCGGAGTGGGCAGTTTTAAGGAGCCCAAAAATCAGAGACTTTATCTACACTGTAAAATTCTCAAATAGAGTATTTTTTGACAAAGTCATATCTGCGTGGGAGCAAGGGGTTGATTTTTAACGTTAAGGGTTGGAGCCAAAAAATCGGAGTGGGTATTTTCGAGGACCTGAGAAAAGCCCAAAAATATGCCGGGAATAAATTAGTGAAAAATTCAAATTTTTTAAAGGGGGTTGATTTTTGAACTTAAGGGTTGTTTCGGGGGAAGTTTGTTTGCGGATTCCAAGATCCCTAAAGAAGCCCAAAATTATGAGCTATGAAAAATCGCAAAATTCGACTGTGGAGGTGCTAGCTTAATGGACTTGATCATATTGATGTTCTTGTTTTCTTAAAGTGTTTTCGTGCTCAACTTATAATATCAAGAGAAACGTTTTTCCTCGGAACTTTTTCTATCACATTTTATCCCTCAAAGTTTTCTATAACGTTCTTCCTCGGATATTTCCGAGTAACATTTTTACCTCGCGATTCTGTTTACCTTTTTTCCTCTGGACTTTTTGGGGTACCATTTTTTCTCGGAACTTTTTCTTTATTGTTTTTCCTCAAAACTCTCTGAGTCACATTTTTCCTCTAAGGGCTTCATATATGCTTCTATATAGATTCATTTTGTATTTGTATATTTTCAACCGGTGGCATATTGCTTCTAATTTATCTAGATTTTATGAATAATTCAATTAAAAAATTTATTGAAAAATATTTTAATAAATCTTCATTTATATTTGAATGGATTTGAAGAGTGTTCTCAAGCAACATAATAATAGAATTTCCGCGCGCGTAGCGCGCGGTATGTTCTAGTTATAACTTAAATGCTATGTGTTTAAATTGGGTAAGATTAATGTAGAAAGTATAACGTGTAGCGTGATTCTGTTTGTCTGTTTTGAATACATGTTTTCATTTGTAATCAATACCTGTGAACAAAATGTAAAACGTATATTCTCAATATGTGAAAAATGTGATGAAATGCCTCATTGGGTGAAACGAGGTTCAATAAATTTTTTAATACGACGAACGAATATTTCGTTGAAGATGTCAATCAGACTATGTTGAATTCTCTATTCACGTTTGATAAAACTTCAGAAGTTCGCTACTTATTTTTTTTCCCGTGAACTCAGTTTATACATGAAATATTGTATAAGAAATTGCTAGTCAACATTTTCCTTAACACAGCATCCGTTACTAAAACCCGAGAAAATACGAAATGACTTCTTATGAAATAAAGCGCAGAAGGGTTTCACAAAAGGGAAGGATAATCTATTCCGAGACGATTTTCTTTGAATAAGATAGGGGAAACGGGATGTCAATAGCGTTGTTGTTTCGGAAACTTAAGTAAAAGTCTCTGATAAATGAAACAATTGTTTGTAATTACATTTCTATTTTCCAACCCTATTCTACATTCACAAGTCATTTTAAATTAAGCGTGGTATATACGTTGATATACACCATAATGTATAAAACAGTGGAATTAAGAATTTCCTAACATTGGGAGTCCCTGCTTGTATTTTCTTAAAAGCAGGAAACTCGCCAGTTGGAGTTTCCAATTCCTTCCATCGACGAGCCTAACTTTCTTCATCCTTTTGTTAGCGAGTGACGTAATGCGTGAATAATAGCAGGCGAACGTGCCGATCACCCAAGGACGCTCGTAGGAAAATTCCACAGACGAAGCGTCGCATTAGAGTCTCGATCCGTGCAGTGGCTCTCCCTATAATTTCCATTCTATACAAATTAGTCATTTTATTTGTTTTTCTTTTTATATTGCGGACATGTGTATTCGGATGCATACGAGTGGACATGTCCAGTTAAAGGTTCCCAGTTTTAATAACCCTTAATTAAAAACCACTGCACGATTCGAGGATCTCAGTATTATTTTTAATTTTCCTTCTCCTTTTTCGAATTATACTAATGTTATTTCATTAGTTTTCATCAATTTTATTATTATGTTAATATTACTATATCATATTAGATTATTCAAATTATTAAAATGTTATATTGATAATATTATATTATATTATTGATATTATTATAATATTATATTATACAATATTATATTATATTATCAGTTAAGGTATTATATTAATGTATATTAATGATATTAAGGTATTAATGTATATGAGTGTATTATATTATGGTTAACATTTTAACTCGACAAATTATCTTTCAACCAGTAGGGATAAGTAGTTTAATTATATTAATCAACAGAATGTATATATTCAAGTATTAGAGCGAGAACCCACCTGAAAGAAGACCTACTTTCGACCTCCAGCCAACCTACCAGCCGCAAACAGGGTCACCCACCAACACCATGCCGACCATAGCCGGCAAGGCCCTGAAGGAGTCGGCAGCCAAGTGGTGGGAAGTGTACAAATCCCTCTCACTCACTTGGAACAAATTTATGGAGATTCTTCCACAGAAATATTCAAGCCACACCACACTTATGCGCTTGCACGCGCAGCTCTACTCAAGGAAACATAATGGAAAGGAACCCGTGGTCGTATTTCTACAGCAAAAATATATGCTAGCTCTACGACGTCAACCCACCGCGGTCGAAGAAGACATCGTCCGAATTCTTCTGAAGTCTCTGCGTCCATCAATACGCAAGGTCATTCGTGCCTCCTTCCCGCAGAATTTTGGAGATTTGATGGACCGCGCCGCGGTCCATCGCTCAACGACGAAATTTCACTCAGGGAAACTGGCGAAGCTCGGCGGCCAGGGAGGCCGTCAAGCTAACCACCAATCAGGGACCCCGGCAATAAATGTTACCAGCGCCACCCGACGTCGGCTGTCGAGTCTCCGGGTACGACTCGGTGAAAAGGAAGCAGTTGCCTACATAGACTCCTGGTCTTCGGAGAATTTTGTCCACACATCCCCTTTGAGCGAAGACCAGTTACGATCACTGGGAACTAGTCCACCCTATGCTAGAATTGCGGCCCGAGGATCAGTACTCAATATAATCGGGTCAGTCCAGTTAGCACCTGAAGCCGGAGGACAAAAATACCCTGAAAATGTTCTCGTCAGCTGTCTGATCCAACCACCTTCCTTGAGCCACCACGTCGCTACTCAGAGGAGAAACGCCGCTGGCTCGACGAACAGGTGCATGACATGCTCGCTGACGGAATGAACGAGCCAGCTAATTCCCCATACAGCTCCGCCATAGTGGTCGCCGGAAAGAAGTACGGCGATTACCGCTTCTGGGTTGATTATCGCCGCATCAATAAGAAAACCGTGGATGCTCCTCAATGTTTACCACGGATTCATGAAATTCTGGAGGTCCTTGGGGATGACAACGTATTTTTTACACTGGACTTGAAAAGCGGGTATTGGAAAATTCCGTTGGACCCGGATTCGCGTTGATATACCGCCTTCACAACACCCAGCCGCGGCCAGTATTAACTTAGAGTAATGCCTTTCGGTTTCAAAAACGCACCCGGCACCTTCCAAACTCTGATGCGCCACGTGCTCGCCGATCACTGGGGCCAATTCACCATCGATTATCTATATGACATCATCTACTCAAAGGATTGGGAGCAGCACCTTCGGCATCTGGCGTTGGTTTTCGAGAGGCTCAACATCTATGGACTCACTTGCTCACCTCAAAAATGCAAGTTCGGGCAAGGCAGCCTACCATACCTTGGACATGTCGTCTCTTCAGAAGGAAACCATCCGCAACCCAAGTATCTTCAAGCAATCCTCTCGGCAGTGCCATGTCGCACACGCAAAAGGGTGCGATCCTTACTGGGTACCATGAACTGGCTACATAAATACATTCAGCATTACTTTGAAACCATAGCAGCCATGACGGATTTACTGACACCTAAACGTCCCTATGGATGGAATGCAGAAGCTCAGAAAGCTCTTGAGGACGTAAAGGAAGCTTTCCGCCACCACCAAACTCTCAGCATACCCGATCCATCTCTACCGTTCATCCTGCAAACAGATGCCAGTGCCCGGGGGATGGGCGCCGTGCTAATGCAGCCAGGACCGGAAGGAAACCGCTGGATCATTTCATACGCCAGCGCCAAATTTTCTCCGACAGAAGCAGTCCACCACTGCAACGAGCAAGAATTTCTTGTCATTATCTGGGCGATCACTCATTTCAGGCCATACTTGGAGGATCCTCGCTTTGTACTGCACACCGATGGCAAGACATTGACCTGGCTAGACCATCAAAAGGACACACGTGACAAATTGACACGATGGCACGTTTTCCTTATTCGATATACTTTTGATATCGAACACTGCTCCGGAAAAAATAACAAATTGCCCGACGCTTTATCTCGTTATCCTGATCCTGAGACGCCATCACCTGGAGAGCCAGACCTGGAGCCGATGGTACCACCCACTGGTTCAAACACTCAAGAAGTATTCTCTGATCCCATTCCCGTCCTTAACTCTATATACGTCCAATCCCTATTCGAAGACATCGTGATGGCTCAGCTAGAGGATCCGGATGTAAACGCTGACATCAAAACGGTTTCCGACGCCTCGCCAATGATCTGACCAGCTGGCTATTACGCGTTTCAAAACCTCTTTGACAAAGAGTTATTTGGGAGTACCACGACGCACCACTTTCGGGTCACCCTGGAACAGATGAAACTATCCGTGCCATTCGCGAACACTTCATCTAGTCCGGCATGAGCCGAGAAATTCGCACGTGCGTCTCGGAGTGCCACCTGTGCGTATGCTGTAAACCAACACACGCAAAATATCCAGTGTGACGTGCACCTTTTTTTTATTTTTAAAAGAAAAATGGCAGGGTCCAACCCGGGCACTCACAAGACAATTCGAAACGTAAAGTAAAAAAAATGAAACTCTGAAACACTAACACAACCAAAAGTAAGCTTAAGACTCAAAAAGATCCACCAAAATCAAATCATGAAAGCGGGCGCAAGTTCTTTCTTGGGACACTACTTTAAAGGGCCTAGCCGGTTAAGCATGTAAAATCTGCCGCCGCACGTATCAAGTTCAAATTGACGTCATAGTTTCATGCCCATGTTAAGTATAATTTCGCTCAATGATAACCTTAAAATTGCATTTTTGAGTGGCTTATGGAGGGGGAAAGAAAAATAAAAAAAGTGGGCTTTCTCGAAAACCACTCAACCGATTTTGATGAACAAAATATATTTTACATACATCAATGAGCGTAAAACAAAAAAAATATGAAAAAATTTTGATAAAAAATATGACCAAAAAAATTTTTTGAATTTTTCAAAAAAGTTTTTTTATGTGATATTTTGGAGATACACCTACATTTTTTTCTCAAAAATATCTTCAGATTATCAGCTTTAACATATATTTTTGCTGAATTTTTCGTGGAGGTATAACATGGGTAAAAAAATTAAAAACCATGCATGCAGCGCTACGCTCATACGGCATCCTCCCAAACGGCTGCGGAATACTATACCATCAAGCGGCTCAATCTATTTTTATGAAAAAGGTGTCATCAATATCAACGTGACCATTACAAAAAAAATTCTGTTGAAAAATACATCTCTTCATTTTCTCGCAGGAAAATCCTTACGTTATCTGCTTTAACATACATTTTTTTCAATTTTTTTGTAGCGGTATATATCATGACTGAAAAAATCTCACACGCAGCACTGGCCAGTGCTACAAAGGACTGAAATCGAGAAAAAAGATAAAAATTACGCAGACTTACAATTACTTGCTGTTGTGTGAAGCTAAAAAACAGAAGACGATCATATAGATAGCTATAATGTATTATTTATCCCATGCAAAATACCAATCTAGAATTTTTAAACCATCTGAAATACTGAGCGATGTATTAAAAAAAAATCACTTTACTCCAGTGATTGAAGATGATAGCGAGGAAGATTAAAACTCCAGTGATAAAAAGTTCATGTGAGAGGCGCGAGGGGACTCACAATAATAAAGCACCCCGATTTGTGAGAGGCGAGGGGACTCACAATAATAAAGCACCTCGATTTGTGAGAGGCGAGGGGACTCACATTAAAAAAGCACCCCGATAAGGAGTTTTAAAACGTACTGCAACCGCCTCGTGGTAAACTCTGGAAACTATGATTCATGTAGGCTAACTGCAGACGTCCTTTGTAGCACTGGCCAGCGCTACTTGTGTGGTTTTTTCAGTCATGATATACCGCCACAAAAAAAATCGGAAAAAATATATGTTAAAGCAGATAACGTAAGGATTTTCCTGCGAGAAAATGAAGAGATGTATTTTTCAACAGAATTTTTTTTTAATGGTCTCGTTGATATTGATGACACTTTTTCATAAAAATAGATTGCGGGAGGTGGGAGGATCGGCAGTGGTACGGGTGCGGGATTCATACCAGGATTTGGGAGTCGGAGGGGTGGATCCGGAAGTGGAGGAGCTGGGTATGTGGAGGTCGGGGTTAGGGGAGGTGCAAGGTGTTGATATTCGAGCACGCTTCGGTAGAGGAGTTGAATCTGTTTGGACTGCCTGGTCGATGCCCCTGACGCGGGTTTGCGTTGCAGTGTCCCGGGGGTTCTGGGTCTTGCGTGGAACTAGGTCGTATTTCTCACGGTAGTACTCGAGGAAGTCTTCATCCGTGGGGAAATTCTGCACAACCGCTGTCTGTCGGACCATACAGGCTTCCTTTTGGACTTTTTGGGCCTCTAGTAGGGCTTAAAAAAACCAGGGTATTTGTCTAGGATGCGGCTGATGAGTCCTACATAAGGCTGGAGGTACACCATCTCTGGGAGTTCTTCTGGATTTTGCTCGGGGTTCATTTCTTTTACCTTTTTTTTCTCTCTTTTTTTTGTACGGTACCTAGGAATCAACATCCGGTACATTATTGTGGGGCACAAAATGCTTTAGATCGGATATGTGGGACTTGCCGATGAATCTGTGACTTAGGTCGCAGATTTCATAGACAGTTGGGGATAGCACCTTCGAGACTCTGTAGGGGCCGGTGTATCGGGGGCACAGTTTAGCGGCAATATTTTTATTTTTTGACGAAAGGACCGGGCAACGAGATAGAACTAGGTCCACTTTGTGTAACTTTAACGGCCTATGCCGGAGATTGTAATATTTAGATTGTTTAATAAAAGCATCATCTAAGTTTTTGGTGACCCAGTCTCGCATGGACTGTATTTTATACATTCGCTGTTTCCAAGACTCGGGGCTGCGGGGTTCCACTTTGGGATCGATATTTATTTTTTTCTTCAGGGAATTGATGGGTTGGGGTTCTCTACCAAGGTTTAAAAAAGTGGGGGAGGATTTGAGGGACGTGTGGAAGGCGGAATTGTAGGCGAAACGAAATTCGGGTAGGTACTGGTCCCATGACCTGTGATCCCTATCAATAAAGGAAACGATCATAGTTTTCAAGACCCTATTCACCCTTTCCACGGGGTTTGCTTCGGGGTGGTATGGGGGTGTGGTGCTATGGACTATGTTGAATTCTTCCGCCAGTTGACGAAGGGTACTGTTGACGAATTCGGTACCGTTGTCTGTAAGAAGTACCTGGAGCGTTCCCCAGCAGTTGATAATAAATTCGCGGAACGCGGCTTCTATTTTCTTTCCTGTGGCCAATCTCAGAGGTATGATCTCGACCCATTTTGTGAAAAAATCCTGTATTACGAGGATATATTGGAATCCTGATCTGCTTTTGGGGAGGGGGCCCATGATATCCGCGGCTACAACGACCCAGGGTTCTTCTACTATTCGTTGTCCTATTAAACCTGCCGGTACCAGGTGTTCGACCTTACACATCTGACAGACCTCGCAACTGCTAACGTACTTATTGACGTCTCTATACAGACCGGGCCAATAATATTTTGCCGAGATGCGCTTGTAGGTTTTTTGGATACCGAGGTGGCCGGACTGGGGTTCGTTGTGAGCCTCCTCTAGGACGGTTCCCTTTGCACTATCGTCTGGCACTAATTTCCACTTATCTAGGTCATCCACATTGTCTGAAATTACTGGTTCGGGTCGGTAGCGGTAAAGTCTACGGTCGGTTATCTGCCACGTGGGGAATCTTTTGGGGAAGTCGAAAACGGCAAGAAATCGTCTTTCGTACCACGAAGGGGTTGGATCGGCAATTAAGAGGATTTCCTCGGGTAGCAGTGACTCGAACATGCGAGAGTGGGCGCCCGGTGGGATTTTTCAAGTTGTGTAACCACCTAAGACTGCTGTGATCCGTCACTACCGTAAATTTGTAGCCTTCCAAGTACGCTCGGAACTTTTGGATCGACCAGACTATAGCTGGACATTCTTTCTCAGTGGTCGAAAACTTCCTCTCAGCATCGGTCAGGGATCGACTCGCGAAAGATATGACATGTTCTGCGTCATTGACGTTCTGCGTAAGGACGGCGCCCAACCCTGTACCACGCGCGTCAGTTTGTAGAGTGGAAGGAATTTCGAAGTCGGGACAGGGTAACACGGGGGTGTCGGAGAGGCAGCGTTTTATTTCCCTAAATGCGGACTGTTGCTCTTCGTCCCAAAGCCAACACTGTTTATTTTTCAACAAGAAGGTTAGAGGGCTGGCTAGCGTGGCATAATTCGGGATGAACCGGCAGTACCAACTTGCCAACCCTAGGAATCTCCGGAGTTCCTTAACGTTGCGCGGGGCAGGGTACTATTAAGATAGGGTCGATTTTATCGGGGTCCGTTTGCAGACCATTTTCATTGACGAGGAAGCCCAGATAGTGGACTTGGGAACAGCAGAACTCGCACTTGTCCTGGTTGATTTCTAGTCCATCCCCTTTAATTATGCCCAGGACTTTAGAAAGCCATTCGAGGTGTTCTTCGAAGGTTCTGGTGACAATAACAATGTAATCCAGGTACGCGAAGGCATGGGGTTCCATTTCAGGGCCTATTAGGCTGTCCAGCAGTCGGTGAAAGGTTGCGGGAGTGTTGGTTAGCCCAAAGGGCATGCGTTTAAATTCAAACAAGCCGTGTCCCGGGACCGTGAATGCTGTTTTGTCACGACTACCAATCTCGAGGGGTATCTGGTGGAAGCCTTCAAAAAGGTCAATTTTAGAGATGTACCTAGCGCTGCGTAACTTATCTAAGATCCCGTTCATTTGAGGTAGGGGGTATGCATCCTTTTTCGTGACCTCGTTCACCTTACCTAGGTCTAGACAAAAACGATAACCGCCATCCGGTTTCCTCGCCATCACTACGGGGGAGGACCAACCACTGTTGGAGGTTTCGATGATATCATGTTCTAGCATTTTATTGACCTCTGTTACCGTGAATTCCATGATTTTGGGGGACCGTACATAGTACCGCTGTTTTATGGGGGGGGGGGGGTAATCCCCTACATCGATGACGTGCTCGATAAGGTTGGTCAAGCCGGGTCTACCTGTTGGTTCCGGTAATTCTAGCTTAAGAAATTCACCCAATCGGTCAGCCTCCTCCATTGTGAGTTCTCGGAGCCCACAGCAATTTTCCGAAAGCTCATCCTCACGTTCAAAGGCGTAAATTTGACTGGGGTAGCCTTTAAAGGTCCACTTTTCCTCGACAAAGTCTACATTGTTACGTCCCGAGCTAAAGACGAGGGTAGGTTGGAAAATGGTTAGAAGGAGGGAGGCTAGTGAGCTGATTATGTCAGGCTGGTAAGACCTGACCAATTATTTATTTGTGGGTACGTTTGTCTCTTGTCAGTTCTATGCGAACTGCGTTAAATTAGTGCTCAAAATAATGAAAAGATAGTTATAATAGTAAACGATTTATTATAGAGATAATATATAAGATTGACAGTTACATCAATTTAGACTTACATGTACCTTCTTGTTCGTAGAAGGGCAAGAGAGAGTAGTAGTTTGTCGCTTGCGTCTCTATAATCGGAGGACAACGGCAAGATCCTCTCGCAGAGTTGGTTTGGGTAATAGCAAAGGAATTCACAATCACAATTAACCCGTAGAGCGATACACGGTCCTATATCAGCTACCGAATCCACTCTTGAGTTCTTTTCACGGACGTATAACACAGCGGACTTTACCCGGATTAGACTCATACGACGATCGAAACCGAAGGGACTTAGTTCACAACTTGATGATTCGTTACTTAGTTTTCGAAGACTTGAAGTACGCGATTCGTGTATCGAAGTTGTCAGTATGACTGCTGGGAACGTAAGACTAAAAGCACGCGACTTTTTGATCGAACTTGTCGGTGTGACTGCCAGGAACGTAAGACTAAAAGCACGCGACTTCTAGATCGAACTTGTCGGTGTGACTTTCAGGAACGTAAGGCAATTTACAAGGGTTGCGCTGGGGTTTATATACGCATGTACAATGTCAAAAGTGGATAGCTTGTCCAAAAGTGTAAAGAGCACGTACAATGTCAAAAGTGGATAGCTGGTCAAAAAGTGTAAAGAGCACGTACAATGTCAATAATGGAAAGAGCATGTGCGTTTAAAGGATTAAATCTCGCTAATGAGTATCAAGTTACGCGAACGACAAATATGTAAGTTCTCTCTGCTGACGCTCTCGGTTACCGATTGTCTCATCTCTTACTCTTTCAGGAATATGAATTCTATAACTATCTTAATGATATTCGGTAATAGTGGTTGGACACTTTCGGCTACAGTGTGTCTGACCATTAACATATTCTTTCACTTACGCACTACACGATGGGCTATCTCAAGTGAGTATTTGGGCGTTATATAAAAATTTAAATTTTCGGGACGTAACAACATTAATTTTGAACATCTTTAGAAAATCTAGACCTATCGCGAAAGCGACTGGCAGAGATTTTAATACGCGGATCCCAATTGATTTTACGCGGCCCTGAAGCTTGACTGGGGCTATGATTTCCTGAGATACTATTTCCATCTGGCTGTTGGCTACGCGGACTTGACCCTTTTCGTAGACGGTTCTTAGGTTGAAGTCCCGGATTTTGTTTAGACCTTCTAGCCCTACAAACGAACGCGAAGCACCGCTATCAACCAGGGCTTTAATCGGTCGGTAAAGAACAGTAAGCGTTAAATAGAGTAGAGACTGAGGGCCTGAAAGGGGTGATGGAAGGTAGGGTAGATCCGATAAATTATACACGGGGATAGGGGTCGTGTGGTGGGCTTCGGTATTTGGGTCCATTCCGATGCTTACGGGGAGGTCGAGTTTGCGGTTTATTTGTTCCCAGTTTATAAAAGATGGTACTGAAGGAAGATTGGGGTGCGGAAGGGGTGCCGTCAAATTTTCGGTTTTAATTTGAAATAGCGGGCTTTCCGAGGCCGGTGAAACATCCTTTATTTTGGTGAAAACCTTGCCCTGGGATATGAAAAGTGGGGTGTCACAGTTTTGAGGACTATATGTTCCAGTGAAACCTGATAAGTCGAGATCATTATTCACATTTTCAGGAGTCTGGGGGAGGTTCAGTTCTTTAGTTTCGGTTGCTGGAAGGGGGATTTTTGGGGACTTATCCAAAGGACCCCGCACCAAATGTACAGAAAAAAGCCTTATGATAAAAA
>CAKNYM010050857.1:39236-70263 GCA_932195095.1 Andricus curvator
ACTGTTTTAAGGTATTCTCCTCTTATATTTTGATACTTTTTGTTATTCAATTATATTGCTTTGTTTTTATAATGTTAATCATTTTTTATGCAGATCTGATGAGGGAAACCAGCTGGGTTTTCGAAACGTAATCGATTCGTAATTTTTTCAAATAAATTTTAACTATTAGTCTGGAAGATGTCGTTTTTATTAGGTTCTATCCTAAGTTTCTAAATTATAATTTCAGGTAAAAAAATACGAGAATACAGTGCCTAAAAGGTCGTTTTTATGGAGAATTGATATTTTTGGGTTTAAGGGTAGTTTTCATCAGGGACTCGTGGGGGTGTGTTAGGGGTGTCAAACCCATATGTGCGATACATGAAATTCTTCGCTGGATAATTCTCTACAAGCCTCTATACTTTCCCGTCACATTTTTTCAAACCCAAAAAAATTATTTCAAAAACTGAAAAAAGTGATTTTTCCCCATGCATTTTACATGGGAAACTTCAAGTCTGAATCAGCAGCAGTTGAAATAAAAAAAACGAACAAACAAAAATTAGTAATTTTCTTTTTTCGGATTCGGAACAAAAAGGGGGGGGGGGGGGGTCGTTGCGCTCTAGCATGAAAAAAAATTTTGCTGTGCATTTCTGAGCCACCCTATTGTACATGCAGCATCCGCTACGCCCGTAGCTCCACGTATCGGCAAACAGCCGCACGTAACAAAGCTCGACCGAGCTCCTCCCTCACTCGATGAGGACATCCATACACCAGGGTCGTCAGGCCTATCACGTCTGTCAACTACCATACAGCTGTCCTCCAGTGTCGCCGCGCAGGCGCAGTCAATCAGCCAGAAGGAAGAGGTTAACACGAATTTCTCTGAAGAGAATCTCTCTTATGTGAACGACGCCAGGGGGTGTTACAAATTTCGCCGGAGACGTCACGCGAACTACCGAGATACAAGGCCTTATGCCCGGAGTGCAAATAATTGTAAATAGTGTATAGACACAAAACGATGACTAAAGTAAGGCTCTATCCAAACGTGGGGGGGGGGCGAGTTGATGTACACCGTAATGTATAAAATGGTCGAATTAAGAAACTCCGAAAATTGGGAGTCCCTGCTTTTATTTTCTTACAGACAGGAAACTGGCCAGTTCGAGTTTGCAATTCCTTCCATCGACGAGCCTAACTTTCTCCATCCTTTTGTTAGCGACTGACGGAAGGCGTGAATAATAGCAGGCGAACGTTCCGATCGCCCAAGAACGCTCGTAGCCAAATTCCACAGACGAAGCGTCCCGTTAGAGTCTCGATCCGTGCAGTGGCTCTCCTTGTAATGTCCATTCTATACAAATTAGTCATTTTATTCTATTTGTTTTTCTTTTTATATTGCAGACATGTGTATTCGGATGCATACGAATGGGCATCCCAGCTAACACAGTTACTAGTCCGAATAGTCACATAATTGTAACAAGATTAAAAAAACCAGTCACTGGAGACTTCCATGCTGGTCACCCATTGACAATATATTTCCCACTCAAAGTAGTAACAAATTACAAGCGAAGCAGGTAACATTATCCCGCCATTGTAATCACATGCTTGTAACAAAGTGATGTTTGGAAACGCAACGTGCAATGACAGCTTAACCTCAAAATATACATCGTTTCCGAATTATAATTATGAATATTTTTGCAAAAATGTTGGAAAGGAACATAATTAAACGATAAATAAGTTCCAGAAAAGGGAGATAATATGTGAACAAAGCTTTTATAAAAAAACAGATATTTATCAGCTGAACCCTTACGAAAAAGAAATTACATTATAGAGGTTAGACCCAAAATGTATATGTATAAATGAAGATCGCTGCCGGCTGTTACCGCCATGTTACTAGTCTGACAGGGAACGGTTGCAAACAAGCCTCCCTAGTAAACTACGGCGATTATGCCGTTACCTGCTAGGAGACTGAGATACAAGTAACAATTCCTCTGATAACATGTGATCATTCAGGAACCTTTCAGGATGGTAACAGGTTAGCTGGGATGTCCAGGTAAAGGTTCTCAGTTTTAATAACCCTGAATTAATTACCACTTTACGATTCGAGGATCTCGGTTTTATTATTGTTAATTTTCCATCTTCTTTTTCAAATGATAATAATGTTATTTCATTAGTTTTCATCAATTTTATTATTATGTTAATATTACCATATCATATTAGATTATTAATATTATTATAATGTTATATTGTTAATATTATATTATATTAATGATATTATAATATTATATTATATTATCAGTTAAGGTATTATGTTACTGTATATTAATGATATTATGGTATTAATGTATATGAGTGTATTATATTATGGTTAACATTTTAACTCGATCAGATTATCTTTCAACCAGTACGGTTAAGTAGTTTTATTATATTAATCAACAGAATGTATATGTTCAAGTATTAGATAATAATTTCTAACCGACATTGTCTTAAAGCATCTATCAACTAATAGGATTTCAACATTTACATGGAATTAATATCAGTCGATGTACTTAGGAATTTTGGGTTCTCTTGAAGACATAAGTGTTAAATAGAATTAACTTTGAGGATAATTAAAACATTTACAGGTACTTAGGAATTTCAGGTTCTCTTAAAAACACAAATGTTAAATAGAATTAACTTGTAGGTTAATTTGAATAAACTATGTAACGCAGAAAGGACGGAGAGCGAGCACGAGGCAACGGCAGACACGAAGCCCCAACATACAATGATGCCGTTGGCGCGCGGGCCTCCAAAAATCGCATGGTGGAGCAAACTTGCGGATCGATATCCCCAATCCACTCCAACTGCACGGAGTGGGAGTGTCACGACGGGCCTTGGTGCGCGCTCCGAGTCTCCGGGCAGAAAGGAGCGCGTTTCAGCCACCATCGACACTCGGCATTCTGCCACCAGCAAAGTAACAACCACTCGCTCTTCAGTCTCCATCCTATCTATGCCTAGGACGAACAAAATAAATACGACGTATTCCTAAAACCAGTCTCAACTTTCTGACTACACCTTAAACAACAGAACTGCTCTTTTCAGAGCAATATAACGTACAAAGACTTCGAATAACTTTGACTCATCCTCTGCCACTCGCTGTCCCGACCCACGCTCTACCAGGTCCCTTAACCGGATAGTCCTTTTAGCGAGTTGTTCGAGTCGTGAACCGGAGCCAAACTCTGTCGGATGGTATTTCTCTAGGCTTCCGCAAAGCAGACCTTTTGGATACTGGCTGAATGGGGTTGAACTCTCAGCAGAGGGAACTCCGCCGCCGGATAAGGCCTGTCAAGGAGGGACGTACCTTGAGTCTTGCCACCACCAGGAGGTGGTAAACATCAACACTAGTCGCCACACGGAGGTGGTGAATACGAACGTCAGCTGTGCCCCGGAGGGAATGAGGCAGCACCAGGGTCATCAGGAGGAGACTGCTAACGACGGTGTCCGCCCGGTACAGCACGGCGGACGTTGATACCAGTCCCTCCGGATCAAGATCGGAGTCTGGTAATCAACTTGAATATTGAAGGGGGAATCCTATTCTATCCAGCCGAACCAATCCCGGACTACCACAACCCGTCCACCAGGAAGCCACTCTCCGAAAGGCGGAAAGTGCGGGACAAATACCGCCGTATAACCCGGACAACCAAGCTGGGTATTCGCCGCCCGCAGACGACTGGGACGTGTCCAAACGAGGATTTGTATAAAGCTCTAGAAGGGTACCGACCAGGCGGATTAGTTCGCCTCCACGCCTCCTCAGAACCAAGGTTTACTTAAATGAGCAGGCCAAAGTTTGTACCTCAGAAATTATGTTTTGGGGATGCCTCCTGAGTATTTTTACAGAATATGAAAAAAATCGTTAGGCCCCCTTTTAAAATAACTCGATCTTTATTGTTTTTTGATCAATTTATGTGAGTTTTTTCGAAAGGAACAAGTAATAAGTAACGTTTGCTGTACTAAAAACCCTTAATTTTGCGCCCAAAATAAGTTCCTGTGTGATTCATATTGATTGACTTTTCGATCCCTTTTAGATTTTGAAAAATATGCGGAAGACATCAGTTTTTTCAAGATTCCACAATTTTGCTCCATTTGTCGTAAAAATTCTAAAAACCAAAAAGAAAATCCAAAAATTTCCGAAGAATTAAAAAAAAAAAATGTTCTAGTTTATGACCTCTTAAACTGATTTTTCAGTGAAAAAAACTTTAAATCTTTTCCTTTTTGCACAATATCTCATCCCCTGTACATCGCACATGAAAGTTGTATGAAAATGAATTAAAGAAGATCAAATTATCTTCAAAACTAAAAAAAAATAATTAATTCTAGCTTTTATAGAACAGAAGTTATAGTCTCTTATAGCAGGCTGCTTTTTGTGGAACTTCATTATGGATCGCATTTTTGATTAAAATGTATTATGTATATATTGCGTCAGCACTTTTCACTATTTTCTTTAACTATTATACTTGGGAAAGCAAATCGTCAGAAATGAAGGTTTAAAACCATCAATTAGAGAAAACTTATAAATTATTTATTGTTGCTATATATATATATATATATATATATATATAATAATTTACTAGTACTGGCATGAACAAGGCGAGAGAGAGATGATAGAATTTCATAATGTGAACTATTTAGAACATTTTAAAAAGATATTCACACATGAAGACAGTCACCATAATTCGGTTTTTCAACTTGTAAAAAAAATTCCACAAAAAGCAGCCTGCTATAAGAGACTATACCTTCTGTTCTATAAAAGCTAGAATCAATTATTTCTTTTAGTGTTAAAGATAATTTAATTTTCTTTAATTTATTTTCACACAACTTTCATGTGGGATGGACTGATGTCTTCCGCATATTTTTCAAAATCTAAAAGGGATCGGAAAGTCAATCAATATTAATCATACAGGAACTTATTTTGGTCGCCAAATTGAAGGTTTTTTGTACAGCAAACGTTACTTATTGTTTGTTCCTTTCGAAAAAAAATCACATAAATTGATCAAAGAACAACAAATATCGTGTTATTTTGAAAGGGGGTATAACGATTTTTTTCATATTCTGTAAAAATACTCAGGAGGCATCCCCAAAACATAATTTTTGAGGTACAAACTTTAGCCTGCTCATTTAAGTGAAACTTGATTCTGAGGAGGCGTGCCCCGTTATCCGGACGAAATAGTACCAAAGAAATTGGCATATCCTGCCAAGAGAGTCAAGAGAACCTTCTTGACTCCGCCTACCAGCCAAAGCACACCAGCAAAGGGCATGCAGAGGCTAGATGCTTGGCTACGACAAACTCAGGGCTACGTTTTTAAGAAGAAAATTATCTGTGCAAAAATTTATTTTTGAAAAAAAAAAGGCTAAGAAACATTGTGAATCCAAAAATCAGTTATTTTGAAAAAAACACATTCAAAAAGTTCAGTATATGCAAAAAGAATTGCACAGAAAGGCCTGAAAATATGTTTCCAAACAACTTTAAAATCGGCTCATTGGAGACAAGTATACATATAACAAGAGGAAAAAAGAGAGAGAGAATTAGGAAAGAGACAACCAAGTCATCCTCACTCTCTTATCCTTTCTCTTTCTCCGTCTTTTTTATACTACTTTTGGGACCAACATGTTTCGAGATCACTTTAGATCTCCTCATCAGGGTATTATTTTATCGGATACTACGAAGACATATTTCTAACTTAGGCTTAATATTAGTAATGTATGTACATATGAGACTGAATTTTCTTATCGTACTGTTATTTACATTATTTTTTATTTTTGGATGAATTTTTTACTTTTAATTTTCGGTATAAGTGTCAATCCTTAATATTTCGGAAATCTTTTATGCACTTTAATACTTGTATTAATTGCCAATGAACAGAACATTAAAATACAAAAATTTCAAAAGTTTCTTATAAAAATTCTATAAAACTATCAAAGGCTTTGTTATATCTTGAAAGGTCTCTTTTTAACTTGATTGCATTATTGCCCTCTCTCTTTATGTATAACATTTCCATGAATTCCCTTTTTCTTTGGTTCCTTTCATTATATGTATAGTATTCTTACACCGTCCCAATCGAACTCATGGCCATGTGTGAGTCTATGTTTTGACAACAAACTATGATATTTCTGATTCCTATGAAAATTATTTAGATGTTCATCTCTCCTTATTCTTAGTGGTCTCCTTGTTTGGCCTATATATACTGCCTTGCAACTCCTACATTTTATTTTAAAAACTACATTTTGTTTTTCTAGTTTGTCACGTACATCTTTTCCCAATTTAACGGTTCTGTTACTTTTGAATGGAATTCTATATATTGTATGTAATCCCATTTTTCCTAGTAAAGATCTCGAGGATTTTGAAATTTGATCAAAATAAGGTAAAACAACCGTGTTATATCTATCAAATTCTCTTGTCTCAGTGTTAATTAAAACGTTCTCTTTCTGATTTATCTGATGAATTCTGTTATTTATATGTTTTTCAATGAACAAGGGTGGATAATGGTTCAAAAAAAGGATCTGTTTGCATAAATCAATATTTTTTTTTAATGGGAACTTTGATGTGATAATTTTATAGCCCTATCAACCATATTTTTAATAATCGCAATTTTCATTTGTACTGGGTGATTTGACAAGAAGCTCAAAGTTCTTCCTGAAAATAATGGTTTTCTGTACCAATCCGTTATAATTCTACCATCCTCTGTTTTAATCAGAGTTAAATCTAAAAAATTCAAGTTATTTTCTTTTTCTAATTCTAAAGTGAATTGTAATGTAGGATGTATACTATTGAATGCATCTAAAAGTATATTGATTTTACTTGCATCTACACACAGAACAGAATCATCAACATATCTCGCATGAAAAAGGCATTGAAATCCTACTTTTTCTAATTTGTCGTTAACTAAATTTTCCATTTTTTTGAAAACTGTATTTTCTAAATCTTCCATGACTCTTTCTGCTAAAATAGGTGAGAGAACAGATCCTATTGGTGTTCCAAATTTTTTTGTTTATAAAATTTGCCATCAAATTGAAAATAAATCGAATGAAAAACAAAATCGATTGCTTCAATGAACTTTTTAAATCGAATTTTAGTGTGTATCTTTATGTATTCCCATCTTTTTCAATCGATTCTTCAACTTTATCTAAAGGAATGTTCGGGAACATAGCAATCACATCAAAAGAAGCTAGGATGTAATCATGAGGAATTGTAATCCTTCAATGAGTTCAAGAAATGCTGTACTATTATTTACTGTGTTATTTGAAATTGTAATTGATTTTTTAATGATGTTACTGAGTAATTCTTCTAATTTTCTCGTCGGAGAACCTATTATTGATATTACCGGTCTTAATGGATAATCAACTTTGTGTGCTTTAATCAGACCATAAGATAAGGAGAGAACTGAATTTACAGTATCTATGTCACTTTTATTTATGTTCCGAAGATATCCATTCAATCTAAATTTATTTAAAATCTTAAAAGTAGCTTTTTGTAATTTTTTGAGAGGGTTATTTTCAATTATTTCAAAACTAAATGGAGGGCTCCTACAAACAATAAAAACAATATATACAGGTAGTAAAGCGAGTGTAAGGGTAAATGGGAAACTGAGTGACTGGATGCGTGAAACAACAAGGATGCGTTATGTCCTCGTGGCTATTTATCATATTCATGGATAAGTGTCTAAGAACTGCACTCTTCGACGAAGAAGGTGTAAATCTCCAAACAGTCAAGGTACGTGGATTAGCTTTCGCAGATGACAAGATTGTTATGGCAGAATCAATCGAGGACTTGCAAAGAATGTTGAATAAACTTAGTACAAGCATGAAAAACATGGACCTCAAAATTAACGTAAAAAAAACAAAAATCATGGTGTTTGAAGGAAAAAGTGAGAAAACAATATGCAACATTGTCCTAAATGATGAGAGATTAGAACAAGTTGACAAGTACGTATATCTAGGTAGTCTATTCACTAGCGACGGAAAAATAGATGGGGAGTTAGATAGGCGCATAAATAAGGGTAAGCAGGTTATCGGTAGAGCAGGGTCCATCCTAACAAATAAAAACATATCAAAAAAAGCTAAAATGGCCATACATAATTCTATATTCGTACCGACTGTACTATACGGTAGCGAGACATGGACCTGTCAAGAACAGGACAGGAGTAAAATTAACGCGATCGGCTTGAAACCTCTGCGCATAATATGCGGGAAAACACTGATGGACAAAGTCCGAAACGAGACCATCCTCAAAGAATGTGGTGCAAAAGAGACAATAATTGACACATGGGAAAGAAATCAGTTAAGATGGTTCGGATATCTTGAAAGAATGAAAGATGAACGACTGACCAAACAAGTGTATAAAGGTAAAGTAAATGGCAGAATGCCCAGAGGTAGACCGCCGAAAGAATGGTTAGAATCTGTAAATGAGACATTAATCCGTAGAGACATAAGAAGCCATAGAAACACAAGAGCTTGCATGAGAAAATGCATGGACGTGAAGGAAGCTAGAGTAGTATGCCAGGACAGAAAAGTGTGGCGACAAATAGTTTGTAAACAGAGTGACAGTAGAATGAATGGCGCCTGAAACAAAGACCTTGGATACTAATGGGCCCAAGTGGAGAACCATACATAAAAATTTTGTGAGGCTCTTCACTTGGGGTGATCGCTAGAGAGATTGATCAGCAACCTGGGTCGGAGCAGTGTTGCGGAATAAACGTGTCATTTAAATAAATAACATGAGAATTCCAGATCAATCTAAAATATCTATACCTAACACTTATATACCTATCTACCTCATACCTATATACCTACCTACCTTATACCTATATACCCATATACACACTACTATTTTCCAACCGAGCAAGTCACGCCTACCCCGAAAGGGAAATGGCTTGATGGTATAATAATAATAATATCTGTGTCCTCAAGAATTGTCATCATTTTTTTGTTATAATCGCTTTTCAAAATTGCTATTGTAATATTACCTTTATCTGCACATGTTATCAGGAGATCAGGATTTTTCTTTAAAAATTCATTCGTTAATTTATAGCCTTCATATAATGAGCTGCGTTACGCATTGTATCACGATCCTTCGATATTTTATAATAAATAGTTACTAATGTACATAAGTGTGCCTTATTTAATCCGCTAACCATCCCTCACAGTTTCAGAAGTGGGATCGATCGGGCGGTCCACAAATTTTCGGATTTTTGTTTGCCTGTAGAGACTTTTATCGCGGTCGTGGTTGTTAGCGTCCCTAACGCGCGCGAGGCTTTCTGGCTGTTATGACTTGAATAATGATGTATTTCAGTATAAATGCACATGCGCAAGTGTAAGATCTGGTTTAAGAACCATAAGTGCCGTATCAGTCCGGATTACGCGAGTTTAAACTGAAAATCGGATGATTTAAGAATCTCCGAGCATGAGCACATCATTCTCTTTGTTCTGGGTACGTGTGTCCATCGGATTCGATAAAATGATGTATTTCGGTATAAATGCTCATTCAAAAGTTTTAGATCTGGTTTAAGAACCATAAGTGCCGTATCAGTCTGGATATTACGCGAGGTTCAAGTGAAAATCGGATGATTTAAGAATCTCCGAGCATAAGTGAATCATTTCTCTTTGTTCTGGCTGGATTATCAGTGAATCAGTTCGCGTTGCATTTCGCGATTTTTAAGCCTTAATTCTAAGAGTTACTCATGTATCGATTTCAAATATCATCGGATTTCCCTCCAAAAGCGTCGTATTTCTAAACAAGAACGCGAGTGGTGCTGCTGTACCAGCAGCTAACCAGTGACGTACCTATTCCGGAGTTTATGGACTCAACGCGATCACTGACGCGCTGCTTTGCTATTAGTAGACCAGTGCCGTGTCTATTCGGGAGTTTACGGACTTAAAGGCGGGCACCTCGAACATTCGGATAATTTTTATTCAATTTAGATTTTTGTGATTGAGTCAAAATGAGTGGCAGTGATGACATTGAGGATGAATTACCAACCGTGGATCCGAATAGGTATACGGTCGTTACTTTGAAGGAGTTGCTACGGAAACGTAATCTCTCGACGGCAGGAAATAAATCAAAAATGATCAGGAGACTATCAGAAAACGATCCGTCAAATTTTTGATTAGAAGATGCTGCCATGATTCAAGAAGGGCATGCCAATCTTCACACGAATTCGGTTGCCAATCTGAATCCAGCACAAAACAATAGATTCGTTGCCTCTGCCACAGCAGCGGTCCCCGCTATTCAAGACATTGATCTCATTATGAGGGAACGCGATCTGTTGCTACGTGAATTGGATCTTGCGAGAAGAGAAAATTAATTTCTTCGAAATACTCCGAGATCTGAAAATGAGCATCGACCGCCGCGTTCAATAAATATCGGAACAGTAAAAGAGTTATTGGGTGATTTTGAAGGAAGTAATGTCGATTTTCGTAAGTGGAAAGAACAATTTAAATTAATATGTGATGTGTATAGTTTAGATGACAATCACGCTCGTTTACTGCTAGGAGCAAAACTTAAGGGAAAAGCGCTGCAGTGGTTTCAGTCAAAACCAGAGTATGTTGGAATGCCAGTTGACGTCCTCCTCACCGAGCTTGCTTCAATGTTTGATCATCGCCCGAGTAGGATGGCGCTCCGCAAAAGATTTGAGGAAAGAATCTGGAAATACGCTGAAACGTTCAGTGACTATTTTCACGAGAAGTTAATCCTAGGAAATGCAGTCCCAGTCGATGAAGATGAATAAGTCCACTATTTAATAGACAGAATACCAGACATATCTATCAGGAATCAGGCTAGGATTCAGCGTTTTAAGGAAACAAAAACACTTTTAGAAGCTTTTGAAAAAGTCACGCTCAAAAGCGAGAAGAAAGCAACACAAGAAGTCACGAAATCCCACACTTCGTCTTCTTCTTCATATCCCAGTACAAAAAACAGTTTTGAAGACTCTAAGTCGAAGATAGGCGAGGGGTCGAAAACCCAATCAATTGGCAGTCGCTCTTCTCCCCGTTGTTTCAACAGCAACAAGTTTGGACACCTTGCACCGGATTGTAAAATGCCGAAACGAGAGAGAGGTGCATGTTTCAAATGCTTCGAGATGGGACATCAAATCAAAGAATGTCCTCAAAATATAAAGGATAAGATCAAGGATAAGTTATCGCAGATCAGCAACATTTCGTCGAAGAACAATGACGACGAGAAATTCTTCAAGGACATCATATACGAGATCAGCTTTGCAGATGGGAAATTTGAGCTGTCGTTGGACACTTTTCTCGATACGGGCAGTCCCATCAGTTTTATGAAGAAGTCGTTCGTGCCTGAGGTGGCTCTCGGTTCTGAAGATTTGAAAAATAGTCAGTATAAAGGCATCAACGATAGTGGTTTACAATTCTTCGGATTGGTAAGTGCGAACAGAAAAATGGATGATTATATTTGTCAAAATATGCCATTATTTGTTGTACCCGATTCGACCATGAAAATTTCAGTTGTTTTAGGCCGTGATGTAATAAATAGTTTTGGATTAGACCTGATTTCCCGTGATAGCAATGATAAAGAACGAGCTATTAAAGAAATTTTGTCAATTAAAGTTGATAGTGAATTAGAGAAAATTACTCAATCTCTTGATATTAACCCTAAAATTGATTTCAAAACTCAAGCTTTTGTTAGAGAATTATTTTCAAATCAGTATCTAACTCCAAAACGCCCAGAGCTTCCTTATGTGAACATGGAACTTAGTTTGATACTCACGAATGACCGTCCTTTGAACTTTAATCCTCGTAGGTTATCGTTTGATGAAAAAGCTAATTTAGAAAAAATTTTAGAGCGACTATTATTATTGGGAATAATTCGTCCGAGCGATTCTCCTTACGCGTCGCCTATCGTCTTAACTAAAAAAAAAAGAATGGCGAGTTGAGACTTTGCGTCGACTACCGCTTTTTGAAAAAAATTACCGTTCGAGATAATTACCCAATTCCATATATTGAAGATCAAATTGACAAGTTACGGAATAAGAAATTGTTCACATTGTTAGATCTCAAAAATGGGTTTCACCGCATAAATGTGGCAGAAGATTCTGTCAAGTATACATCCTTTATAACGCCTCTTGAACAGTTTGAATATCTGAAAATGCCGTTCGGGCTAAAAACTGCTCCACCTAAATTTCAGCGGTTCGTTAATACAATTTTAGCAAATTTAATCAAAACAGGCGATGTATTAGCTTATCTAGATGATTTTCTAATGTCAACTGAGACTTTGGAGCATCACCTAATCATTTTAGATCAGGTATTTAAATTACTGGTAGAGAACAAACTAGAACTCAGACTTGATAAGTGCCATTTTTTACAAACTGAGATTGAATATTTTGGTTATGACGTTACGGAAAAGGGAATAGGTCCAACTAATCATGGAATAGAAGCAGTTTTAAATTATCGGGAACCTAAAAATGTGCGAGAAATTCAGGGGTTTTCAAGATTATGCTCATATTTTAGAAAGTACAGGGAAGGTTTTTCGGTTTTTGCTAAGCCACCATATGATCGGTTAAAAAATGGTGCCGTATTCAAGTTTGGACAATTTGAAGTAAACGTTTTTGAGTCTCGAAAAAACAAAATAGTGCATGCGCCGATTTTAAGTTTTTATAATCCTAGAAGCGAGACTGAAATCCATTGCGATGCAAGCAAACTGGGATTCGGTGCTGTGTTGCTCCAAAGACAGGCTGATTTACATTTTCATCCAATTTTTTATTTTTCAAAACGAACCACTGAAACGGAAAGCAAGTATCATAGTTTTGAGCTTGAAACTCTGGCTATTGTTTATGCTCTTCGACGGTTTAGAATTTATTTGCAGGGCATAATGTTTAAGATTATCACCGATTGTAACTCGCTAAAACTGTGTTTAGACAAAAGAGATATTAACTCTAGAATCTCTCGATGGGCTCTCGAATTAGAGAACTACGATAAATTAATTGAGCACAGAGGCAGCGATAGAATGAGACATGTCGATGCATTAAGTCGAATTTATTCTGTAATGATTTTTGAAGAAAACAGTTTCGAGGCCAATTTGATTGTAAGTCAAAATTGCGATGCAAAAATCTGTGAGTTGCGCGATAAACTTCAAAAATCTGATGATCGTTTGCATGAAATGAGAAACGGGGTGATTTACCGCAAATGTGATGACAAAATATTATTTTACGTACCGGAAAAAATGGAATACCACGTGATGAGAAAATACCACGATGAATTAGGTCATTTTGGTTGCGAGAAAACTACTGAAGCGATACTTAGGAATTATTGTTTCCCCGGATTACGAGATAGCGTTAAGATTTATATGGCTAATTGTCTCAAATGCATTGCATTTTCTCCAAACACGGGTAGGAAGGAGGGATATCTAAATCCAATCCCTAAAGGAGACATTCCCTTCGTAACGTATCACATTGACCATTTTGGTCCGACTGATAGGAGATACACTGCGAAACAGCACATATTGCTGGTAGTGGACAGTTTCAAAACATTTACCAAATTGTATCCAGCAAAAACAACAGAATCAAAAGAAACAATAAAGTGTTTGATTGGACATTTCGATAATTACAGTAGACCGAATACTTTGATATCAGGTAGGGGTACCTGTTTCACATCTGAGGAATTTCAAATCTTTACGCGTGAGAATAACATTATTCATATCAAGGTTGCAACAGCATCCCCTAAAGCTAACGGGTAAGTAGAAAGAGTAAATCGCGTGTTAGGCCCTATGTTGGCAAAATTAACAGAACCAGCGAATGGTATATATTGGTACAAATTAATGTCAGAGGCCGAGTTTGCTTTAAATAACACCGTTCATAAATCTACGAGAGAAACACCAAGCAAGCTACTTTTCGGTGTGAATCAAAGAGGTAAAGTCATTGATACTATTGGTGAATTTTTAGAGTAAGCCAGGTCCAAAGAAGAAGTACGCGACTTAGATGAACTTAGATCAAAAGCGAAAGATAAGACCGAGAAGTTACAAAAGTATTATAAAGAACACTTTGATAAAAAGCGAAAAGAAGCATACAAGTATAATGTAGGTGATTATGTTGTCATAACAAACTACGATTCGACACCTGGTGTCCAAAAGAAAATTATTCCGCGTTGGAAGGGTCCCTACGAAATAGACAGGGTTTTGAGAAACGATCGCTACGTCTTGAAAGATGTTGAAAACTTCCAAGTTACTCAAAGACCGTATACCGGAACTTGGGAGGCATGTAATTTAAAGCCCTGGTGTCCAGATTAATTTTTGTATTCTCAAAATAGGTTCCAGATTTCGTTCATCGTTTTGTAATGTTGTTATATAAGGCGATATAAGTTAATCTGACTATAACTGTACTTTGATCACTTTCAGTTTCGTTCGAGGGCCAAATGTTGTCAGAATGGCCGAACTGTAAGGAATATTTGAAATTAGGAATGTTGTAAAATATTTTATAGATGTCGCTACTAAGGGCCGAACTACCGCGCCCTCCTCCGAACGATAGACAGTCTCGTTTGAGCTGCGTTACGCATTGTATCACGATCCTTCGATATTTTATAATAAATAGTTACTAATGTACATAAGTCTGCCTTATTTAATCCGCTAACCATCCCTCACAGTTTCAGAAGTGGGATCGATCGGTCGGTCCACAAATTTTCCGATTTTTTTTGCCTGTAGAGACTTTTATCGCGGTCGTGGTTGTTAGCGTCCCCAACGCGCGCGAGGCTTTCTGGCTATTATGACTTCAATAATGATGTATGTCAGTATAAATGCACATTCGCAAGTGTAAGATCTGGTTTAAGAACCATAAGTTTGTGAATATTTATCTCTACATCCTTTACAACTTCCAATAGTTTGACGAACTTTTTTCCCCCAAATTTGTTACTGAAACCTTCTCCTAATCTCAAAATGTTGGTCACTTGGAAAGGTATATTAATTTTCGAAAGATTCAGAAACCATGGGTCCGATTTTCCACGTGAAAGCGCATTGTGAATATTGATATTTAATTTTTGAATATCACCTTGATTTTGAATTAAATTCATAAACTTTCTGTCTAGTTTTTTATTATTTTGAGTAATTCTCTGGTTTAATTCATTGTCTTTAATAATACTCTCTTGAATGACATAGGGGGGTACCTGCTCATTTAATTTGTCAAGAGTAAATTTAATTTTTCCATTTAAATAATTTATTCTTGTGTGACAGTCACTAATGACCAAATTTAAAATTGATCTTTGGAATTTATTTGTGGTTTCTTGAAATTTTTGTCGATTTTTGATATTCGTTTTCTGGGATTCAATTTGATTGAGTTTTCTACTTAACGCGTAGAAAGATTTGATCTTTTTAACAGGACTGTCATTAATATTAATGCCTAAGCCCCACAATCTGTCAATTTCCGCAAAATTCATGATCATATGTTCAGATCTCTAAGAAACTTCAGTTTCACACTAAGTACAAAACAATAAAGGAGAAAAAAAGAGACTTATCATTCTGCTGTTATGTCCTATATTCCATCGTGAAAAGGGAAAAATTTAATCCGGTAGAAATCTTGTATGAAAACCATCAGCACAACACCAATTTAGATAGTCACAATCACCACAAAAACGTTAATAGATGATAAACAAATAAAAATAATTTTTTTTTTTAAATAAAATTGAAACAAAATTGTTGATTATAAATTAATTTAAGTTTCAAAATTCAAATTCGTCGAAATAAGTGAATTTTTGTTTAAAAATTCAGAAAGGTTTATTCAAATTTATTTATTCTTTCATCTATTGCAATTTCAAAGTTATAATTTAACTTCACTTCACAATCTAACAGAATTCATGGTAATTATTTATTTTGCACACACTTCTTAAAAAATTTGTTATTTTGATTCTCCAAGATTTCGTCCAGAACGACTAAATCGTACCGGGTTACCGTGAGTACTGAAATCATTTTAGAAAGGGAAAAAATATAGACGAACGAAAATTCACTTTGAAATTGACGGATTTTGGTTTGTACGCATTTTCTCATGAGCTCAAGTACAGTGTAGATTGTAGTGTTAGTGTGACCTTTTTTTCCCCTTTCCTCCCTTTTCCTTCTAAATGTACACTCCTTCCTAGACAAGAGACAGTCTATAGTCGTAAAAACACATGTTGGAGAAATTCTTCAGAAACTGGACATTAAAATATTTTCCCCATTTTTGAAAAAGCAATTATCACAGTGCCATAGTAATCAATGTATCATTGATTTTATTTTTATTTCTTAAATAAACCATAAAATAAAATTTCTGATTAATTATGATCTTCTTTGTAACAATTACTTAAAATTCTAATGAAAAACTTGCATTATAAATGGAGAGTTATTTAAAAAGTTCTATTCTATAAGAAACAATAAAATTTTGAATTTTCTTAATTTTAATACCATAATATCGACGCATTTTTGTAAAAACCAGTATACGTATTCAAAGAAACTTGTTAAAGTATTGTAATGAATCTTCCTTAGACAACCATTATTGCAGGTGTTAAGGGTGTCATGCTTTCATTAATTGAAAGTCTTTGATTTATATGAATAAGTAATACATGAACATCCCTCTGGCACCCTTACTTTTGGTAAGTACCAGGATGTCATAATATCACTCTTTATTTTTAATTGTTTTTAATCCTAAGGAATGAAATTTTCATTAAACTTTTGTAAGTGCACAAAATTACACAACAGAAGCTTGTTAGGTGAAAAAATATCTCCTTATAAATTAAATTTTATTTTATAATAATCGGAATCGGAAAGGACAAAGGTGATAGGAAAAAACGATCAATGTGCCTGGATCAAAAATTTGAGAGTTGACAAAGAAACCGATTCTCTGAGGACAGCAATTAAATCCGAACTCAAGAGAAACAATATCTAGGTCTATGGCTTAATGTCTCTGTTGTTAAATTTTTAAGAAGAAAATTAGAAACACAATATTCACAAGGCAATCTGTGCAAAAATTGATTTTTGAAACAAAAAGGCTAAGAAACATTGGGAATCCAAAAATCAGTTATTTTGAAAAAACACATTCAAAAAGTTCAGTATATGCAAAAAGAATTGCACAGAAAGGCCCTCTCCCTTCATCACAGCAGAGAAACTTGCCAAGTAGAGGTAGTAGTAACGGCACACGTAACGCCGTGAATAATTGAAAATAAACAAAGGCCCCTTTCGGGGCCAGCAAATATTTTGACGAGGATTGTCTTCTTATTCAAAGAGAAGACGAAGGAACATATCAACATATCTTCAAAATGCGGATTTCTCTTAGGTTAAGTTGAAGTTTATGTAAAATTGTCTACATGAATATATTATAATACACTTTTTAAATTTCACGTTTTCAAGTGATTGTATCAAAAGTCGCAAAAGTTTATTTTTCTAGTACCATATGATTTATTTGTTGTAATTCGAAGAATTTTTTGGAGGAATTTTGAACATAAGTTTCTAATAATAGGAATGAAGAAATGAAGGAGTTTTGAGTCATTTTCGGCAAAATTAGGAAAATTTTTCTGGCAGAAGTTCCACAAGATACAAAAAATGGATTGAATTCGACATTTTGTTCAGATTTTATGCAGTTACAGTCAAAAAAGTTGAATAGATATAACGCGAAAACGAATTCAGGTTAGGTTTGGTGTATTCTATTTGCTGCCATTATCGAATTGCACCTTTAAATTCAATTATGCAATGCATTAGGCTCTATTCGGCCGAGTTTATTTTATGAAATGAAGGGAAATTATAAGTTTTTCAGGGTAGCAATGAGTATAATTATGAAAAATAAAGTTGCCCAAATACATTCGTGCGGTCTGGGAGAGCGATATTACTTATTTAACTGAACGGAGTGATATTAACCAACCTTGGACTCCAATTCTGCAATACACATGATTTGACAGACTCAATTCTGCAAGGTGCAGGGCGATGGACGCGGTACCCAGCTAACCTGTTACCATCCTGAAAGGTTCCTGAATGATCACATGTTATCAGAGGAATTGTTACTTGTATCTCAGTCTCCTAGCAGGTAACGGCATAATCGCCGTAGTTTACTAGGGAGGCTTGTTTGCAACCGTTCCCTGTCAGACTAGTAACATGGCGGTAACAGCCGGCAGCGATCTTCATTTATACATATACAATTTGGGTCTAACCTCTATAATGTAATTTCTTTTTCGTAAGGGTTCAGCTGATAAATATCTGTTTTTTTATAAAAGCTTTGTTCACATATTATCTCCCTTTTCTGGAACTTATTTATCGTTTAATTATGTTCCTTTTCAACATTTTTGCAAAAATATTCATAATTATAATTCCGAAACGATGTATATTTTGAGGTTAAGCTGTCATTGCACGTTGCGTTTCCAAACATCACTTTGTTACAAGCATGTGATTACAATGGCGGGATAATGTTACCTGCTTCGCTTGTAATTTGTTACTACTTTGAGTGGGAAATATATTGTCACTGGGTGACCAGCATGGAAGTCACCAGTGACTGGTTTTTTTAATCTTGTTACAATTATGTGACTATTCGGACTAGTAACTGTGTTAGCTGGGTAGGTTACTGGTAACTTCATTGCCGACAATTGGTGTTGAATTTTTTTTACTATTTCAAAATGTTTGAAAATGTACAAAATAAAGTTGAAAAGTTTTTTTTTCTCCATTCGGCAACAATTAAACAGCTTTTACTAAAACTAGAGCGAGAAAGCGCGCGTTACATAGCCTTCCCAAACTTTTCCAGTTCTCTTCTATATGTACTTTACTCTTAGATTAAAAAAAGAATAAGAACTGAATTATTCACATAACAATTACTTCTGGAATAATAAAATTGCATTATACTTGTTTTAATTATCTTGTTAATTATGTTAATCTTATTTCATGTGAAAAAAATGTATTTACCTATAATGATTCAACTTATTTTAATATTTTTCAACTAACATTCGAATGAGCTTTAAGTACGTTTACCAGTATTGAATTTTGAAATTTTTTTTTATCTTATTTCATTTGTAATTATTTTATTATAATATATCATAATATTATTATATTGGAAGTGAAGAAGGAATGCTGACAATAAAAGTAGACAGATTTTCAAATTTGATAACGTTCGAACATTTATTATAATAAAACAACTGCACAAATAGCTTTTTATTATTACAGCGAATTGTTAATTATTTAAATAATTAGATAGTTTTCGATAATATTAGTAACTCCCGATATAATAAACCTTTTTCGATTTTCTGTTGACCTCATTGTAAATATAATTCTTTATGCAATTCTAATAATTAAAGTAGAATTGAAGTGTAAAATTGTAAGTACGTTATGATTATTAAATTATCAACAATTTTCAAAATGATATCTTATGATTACAGACACCTCAATTTTCGGATAGGTTTTATTATTCTTATGTTATGTACTCATGCAACTTGCGGTTTCAAGTTTCGCTTATCTTGAAAGCATATCTGTCTTAGGTCGAAATTCCCAAATTTTTTTGTATCAGAATTAAGGGCTTTTTTGGGCTCTTGAACGCGCCAACAACCACTTTCCAAAAATTACCCCTACCGAAAATAAAACTACCCCCTATGTAAAAACTCAAACTAGGAAGAAAAAAAGTACACCACAATTTTGGGCTTATTTTAGGCTCTCGAATGCATGAGAAAAAAATCAAAAAACCACCCCCTATATTCGAACAAACCACCCTCATGCCAAAAATAAAATCTGCAAAAAACAAAGTGCATCATAATTTTGGGCTTATATTGGGCTCTCGGATGCACCAAACAAAATTGTCAAAAATCAACCCTATGTACAAAAAAACCACCCACTAAGTAAACTCAAACATGAAAAATACAAAATAGAAAGTAGTCTTGGGCTATTCTCGGGCTCACGAATGCTTCATTTTCTTTGCAAACACCATCCCTACATCTAAAAAATCAAACGCCTGTCTATGAATTCAAATTCGAATTTTCAAGGAGCCCAAAAATCAGAGACTCTATTCACCCTATGAAATTCCGAGTCCCAAGCATCAGAAACTCCATCTACAAAGTAAATTTCTAAACAAGATAATTCTTTTACAAAGTCACATCTGCGTGGTATCAAGGAGTTGCTTTTTAACATTAAGGGTAGGAGCCCGAAATTCGGCGTTGGTATTTTTAAAGAGCCCAAAAATCAGAGACTAAATTTACACAGTAATATTCCAAAAGGATTATTTTTTGAAAAAGTCATATCTGCGCAGTACAAAGGAGATGTTCTTTAACGTTAAGGGTTGGAGCCCAAAATTCGGTGTTGAAATTTTTATAGAGCCCAAAAATCAGAAACTCTATTTACACAGTAATATTCTATAAAATATTATTTTTTGATAAAATCATATCTGCGTGGTTTCAAGTGGTGGCTTTTAAACGTGCAGAGTTGGAGCCTAAAAATCAGTGTTGGAATTTTTTTCGAGCCCAAAAATCAGACTCTATTTACACAATAAAATTCTGAAAAAGATTATTTTTTTAGAAAGTCATATCTGCGTGGTATCAAGGGGTTGCTTCTTAACTTTAACGGTTGAAAACTCAATGGTCAATGTGTTGGTACTTTTGAAGAGCCTAAAATCCAGAGACTTTATTTACACAGTAAAATTATGAAAAAGATTAGTTTTTGAGAAAGTCATATCTGCGTGGTATCAAGGGGTTTTTTTAAAGTAAAGGGTTGGAGCCCAAAAATCGGTGATGGAATTGTTGAGAAGCCCAAAAATCGGAGACTCTATTGACACAGTGGAAATCTGAAAAAGATTGTCTTTTGACAAAGTCACATCTGCGTGGTACAAAGGGGTTTTTGTTATTATTTATTATTGTAAGTTATTAAAGGGTTAGATCCTAAAAATCGGTCTTGGCATTTCTGGGACCCGAAAAATCGGAAAGTTTATTTACACAATAAAATTCTGAAACAGATTATATTTGAGAAAGTAATATCTGCGAGGTAACAGGGGGTTGTTTATTAACGTAAAGGTTTGGCGTACAAAAATCAGAGTTTATATTTTTAAAGGGGCCCAAAAATCCGAGACCCCATTGACACAGTAAAATTCTAAAAAGAATATTTTTTGAGAAAGTCATATCTGCGTTGTATCAAGGGGTAGCTTTTCAACGTTAAGGGTTGGAGCACAAGAAACGGTGTTGGTATTTTTAAAGAGCCCGAAAACCAGAGACTTTATTTACACAGTAAAATTATGAAACAGATTATTTTTTGAGCAAGTCATATCTGCGTGGTATCAAAGGGTTATTTTTTAACGTAAAGGGTTGGAGTCCAAAAATCAGAGTTGATATTTTTGAGGAGCCCGAAAATCAGAGAACCCATTGACAAAGTAAAATTAAAAAAAAAATTCTATTTTTTGAGAAAGTCATATCTGCGAGGTATCAAGGGGTTGCTTTTTAACGTTAAAGGTTGGAGCCCAAAAAACGGTGTTGGTATTTTTAATGAGTTGCAAAATCAGAGAGCCCATTGACACAGTAAAATTTAAAAAAAAAAGAGTATTTTTTGAGACAGTCGTAACTGCCTGGTATCGAGAGGTAGGTTTTTAACTTTAGGGTTCGGAGCCCAAAAACCAGATACGCTATTTACACGGTAAAATTATGAAAAATATTATTTTTTGAGAAAGTCATATCTGCGTGGTATCAAGGGTTTGCTTTTTAACGTTAAGGGTTGGAGCCCAGAAATCGATGTTGGCATTTTTAAATAGCCCAAAACCCAGAGAACCCATTGATACAGCAAAATTAAAAAAAAAGATTATTTTTTGAGAAAGTCATATCTGCGTGGTATCAAGGGTTGGCTTCTTAACGTTAAGGGTTGGAGCCGAAAAAACGGGGTTGGAATTTTTAAAGAGCACAAAACTCAGAGACCCAATTGACACAGTAAAACTAAAAACAAAGATTATTTGTTAAGAAAGTCATATCTGCGTCTTATCAAGAGGTTGCTTTTTAACGCTAAGGGTTGGAGCCCAAAAAAAGTTGTTGTGAATTTGAAAGAGCCTAAAAATCAGAAACTCTATTTACACAGTAAAATTCTGAAAAAGATTATTTTTTGAGAAATTCATATCTGCATGGTACAAACGGGTTTGTTTCTTCACGTAAAGGGATGAAGTCCAAAAAACAGTGTCGGCATTTCGAAAGAGCCAAAAAAACAAAGACTCTATTTACACTGCAAAATTCTGAAAAATATTACTTTATGGAGATAGTCATATCTGCGTGGTATCAAGTGGTTGCTTTTGAACGTCAAGGATTGAAGCCCAGCAAACGGTGTTGGTATTTTTTAAAGAGCCAAAAAATTAGAGACCCCAATGACCCAGTAAAATTAAAAAAAAGTGTTATTTTTTGAGAAAGTCATATCTGCGTGGTATCAAGTTGTTGCTTTTTGACGTTAAGGGTTGGAGCCCAAAAAACGGTGATGGTATTTTTAAATAGCCCAAAAACCAGAGACCCCATTGACACAGCAAAATTAAAAAAAAAAGATTATTTTTTGAGAAAGTCATATCTGCGTGGTATCACGGGGTTGCTCTTTAACGTTAAGGGATGAGGCCCAAAAAACTATGTTAGTATGTTTAAAGAGCACGAAAACCAGAAACCCCATTGTCACAGCAAAATTACAAAAAAACGGTTATTTCTTCAGAAATTCATATCTGCCTGGTATCAAGGGGTAGCTTCATAAAGTTAAGGGTTTGAGCCCAAAAAACGGTGTTGGAATTTTTAAAGAGCACAAAAATCAGAGACCCCATTGACACAGTAAAACTAAAAAGAAAGATTACTTTTTTTAAAAGTCATATCTGCGTGGTATTAAGAGTTTGCTTTTTAACGCTAAGGGTTGGAGCCAAAAAAACGGTGTTGGTATCTTGAAAGAGCCTAAAAATCACAGACTCTATTTACACAGTAAAAATCGGAAAAAGATTATTTTTTGAGAAGGCCATATCCGCATGGTACAAAGGAGTTTGTTTTTTAACTTAAAGGGTTAGAGCCCAAAAACAAAAGTCGGTATTTTGCAGGAGTTCAAAAATCGGAGACTTTATTTACATAAAAAAATTCTAAAAAGATTCTTTTTTGAGAAAGTCATATCTGCGTGTTGCCAAGATGTTGCTTTTTAACGTTAAGGTTCGGATCCCAAAAAACGGTGTTGGTATTTTTAAAGAGCCCGAAAATGAGAGACCCCATTGACGCAGTAATATTCGGGAAAAGATTATTTTTTGAGAAAGTCATATCTGCATGGTATCAAGGGTTTTTTTTTAACGTAAAGTGTTGAAGTCCAAAAATCAGAGTTGATATTTTGGAGGAATACAAAAATCAGAGACCCCATTGACACAGTAAAATTTAAAAAAATATTATTTTTTGAAAAAGTCATATCTGCGTGGTATCAAGGGGCTGCTTTTTAACGTTAAGGGTTGGAGTCCAAAAAACGGTGTTGGTATTTTTAATGTGCCTGAAAACCAACGACCTCATTGAAACAGTAAAATTAAAAGAGAAAAGTTTATTTTTTGAGAAAGTAATATCTGCGTGGTATCAAGGGGTTGCTTTTTAACGTTAGGGGTTGGAGCCGAAAAATCGGTGTTCATATTTTTATAGAGCCCGAAAATTAGAAACTCCATTGAGACAGTCAAATTGAAAAAATTCACATTCTCATGGCGCGCCTAGCGCGCGGCTCGCTTCGCTCGCAAGTTTGAGCGCGCCTAGGGCGCGCAACTATTGGATCTCGCGCTTCGCGCTCGATCATATATTTATCTCGCGCTTCGCGCTCGATTATGTATTCACCTCGCGCTACGCGCTCGGGCGTATTTGCATCGCGCTTTACGCTAGGCTCCTCTAGATTTTTGAAATTCGTGTTCGACTTCGATGAAAAGAAAAAGTTTGTTTGCAAATATTATAAAATTATCAAAACCTCTACATATTAAGTGATTGTTAAATTTATTTTTATTTTAGACTGAAAAGGAACTTTATTTACTCAAGGTTCTATCGACCTTAAGGAACACATTCTCATCCAGACACTCGCGCTTCGTGCTCGATATTTGATTTGAAAATCATTTGAACCGTATGATAGAAACAAAAAAGTTTGAGCGCACTTACGGCGTGCGATTTGGTAAATACACTGAGCGCGCACTTTGTGCTTCGTGTTATATGTTCTTCATATACAAATTACTAAATTTGTATTTGATTTCAAATGAAAAGTAATGATATAATTCAGGCGACAAATTTTATTAGTTAACATTTTATTTTAGCTCGTGCCGTTTATCAAAAAAGTTAATTTTTTCATTTTGAATATATTCTTACCACAAAAATTGATTACGGGTGTGTAAGTCTTTTTTGAATGCACAATTTTTGTTCATTTATATGTTTTCGTACCTTGCATTGTTTTTTCAAAAATTTGATTTTTTTTACTGTCAATGTTATTTTCACGAATAAAACAAAAACCACGCATCCTATCGAAACATGAGTCACAATAAATTTGTACCTCTTCCTTGGATGAACAAATTTTGTTTCGGTCATTTTTTTCGTAGCTGGTAATATTCGTCTGAAAATTTGATTTTTCTATTTTCAATGCTGTTTTTTACGAATAAAACAAAAACTACGCGTCATATCAAAAAGTGAATGATAAGAAATTTGTAGATCTATTTTAGGTGCACAATTTTTGTGAGATGACCTTTTCTGGTATCTTGCATGGTTTTACAGCAAAATGGCTTTGTTGATTTTTCATAAATTTTTTGTGCGATCAAAATTTGAATTTTTTATTTTTCAAAAAATTCAAAAAGTTGTTATGAAAATATTATAGGGTGTTCAGGAATCAACGTTTTTCTCCTCTTGACTTTTTTTCATATCGTGCATTTTTCGGCTTAAAATGTTCATTTTCGTTTGTTTTTTGGAATTTTAAAAATGCTATAACTCCAGTAATTTTTTTTTTTATCACGAAAAGTCATAAGAATATTTTGTTCGTCATTTTGCGTACTACTAATAACCGTACATAGAATTTTCAAATCTTCCAAAAAAGTGGTCTCAAAAATTTTCAAAATGTGCTCACTTTTTGGATTTTCATCCAAAATAGCTGGTTAACGAACTCGTTCTCTATTTTTCGGCCATAAAAAAGTGTGCCAGAGCTCAATCAAATCTGATCATTTTTTCGAAAGTTATCGTGGCTACAGACAGACAGACAGACAGACAGACAGACAGACAGACAGACTACAGACTACAGACAGACAGACACCTTCGTAAAAATCGTTTTTTCTAGCTCAGGGGGTCTCAAAACGTGGAGATTTGATGAAAACCGACTATGTCAAATTTTACATAAAACCAATACCTTCTCATTAGAATGAGAATGTAAAAACAGATTAATTTTTGAGAAAGTCATACCTGCATGAGTAGTAAGGCACCACTATGGACCGACTACCCCCACCCTACCCTACACCCCGTTATCAGCTAGACCGCGTTCGTATCGGTATGTTTAGTCCAAGCTTAGCACCACTATGGGCCGACAACCCCCACCCTGCCCTACATCCCGTCATCAGCTAGATCGCATTTGCATCGGTAAGATTAGTCCCCGCTTATCTCTACTAGACAAGATATAACTCAAGAGTGAAGCTCGAAATGAAGTTTTATCAGGTGATTGTGTACTTTATTATACTTTTGAAAATATTTTACAAAAATTCATTATATTTTTCAATTTACTAACTGAATAATATTTTTGATTTTTCCATAAGTTTCACTTATAGTCTAACGCTGGAAAAGGTATCTGAATGAAAACACTGCATTATACATTTTAAAGTTGATTTCATTTATTGATTATTATCGTTGTCAAGGTACATATATATTTACATCAAGAAAAGCGTTGCTAATTTCGATGTTGCTGTTTGCGTACATGATTCAAGAGAGATATTATTTTTATGATATTTTCCACCATGTAGGCGTCTTTCACTCATTAACGAAGCGTTTTTCTTAAGCTTATATTTCTTTAGCAATTTTTCGTAAAATTGACGAGCTAAACTATCATTTTCTTCTAGATCATCCGTAAACAAATCAGTAAACTCAGACAAAGAATAATTATGACACATGTAATAAAGAAACATAATACAGTATTGGCCACACACATCCGAAGTCTCACTTTGTAATCTTTTTGTATTCCACCTGTAGAAGGAACAATTTCCCCGTAGACGAAGAAGATGTTCAGGTAAAAGAGGCGATAACCCATAACTTTCAAAATAGGTAGCCTCTCCGCTCTTTCCGACGTACATGGCGACCCAATGGGTACCAGGCTGTTTGTGTCCATCTGTATTAGCAACAACCGCAGCTGGTTTTGTCCAATGCTTCGGGATCTGGTCGGCTGGGAATACGCCTATTGTTCTTGCTTGTTTGAAACGAAGTACTTGCAGTATCTGAAGACTGTTCATACTTTTTTGAAGATTTCAGCTTTTATTGTTGGGAAAAGTCTACAGTATCATCACCTGGATCTTCTGAAACGTAACGAAGGTTATGTCCGTTGGCTGTAGTCGATATAGCTGAACATGTACTGTAGGTTGAGGTTTTATTGTATGAAGTTGAGAGTACTCCATCTATTCGTTCCTTCTCAATCCACTTTTATAGTCTAGGTGCATTATTAAGAGAACAGATAAATTGTGTGTCCTTTTTTACACCATGGTGGAAACAAAACTCATCTAGGAAAGCCAAACTTTTGAACGATGGGCAGCTTAGTTCCTCCAAGTTTGTGATGCGTCTACTCGTAATCTTTTGCAGTAAAACAGCCTTTTCATGTCCTCGAGTGTATATTAGTCTGGCGGTCCGGGCCACGTCACGAAGATTTGCGTCAAGGAAATTCATTGGAACATCTCCTTCAAACCATTCGATACCATGATGCTTACAACTGAGCCTATTATTTTGGCGTTGAGATGGACTGGTGAGATCGGAAAATGCATAAGGTGGAGAAATAATCCAATGAGCTATACAGTAGCGATCTAGAGTAACCACAGCTACTTCTTTAGGTATTAAACGACCAGAATCATCGCGAAATCCTTGAATATCTATCACGTAATCCACCATGTTTTTATTACTTTAAATATCAGGATAGAATTTACTACTGTGACGTTCAAGTAGAGACTGAAGTTTTTAAATAAGAGGTTTGCTCTATATGTATGGAAATTAGCCCCCACTTGAACTATGCACTAAAATCAGCTATAATTTGTCTCGACGATTCTATTTCTAAAACATTATCATACTCTGCATATACTAGGCAATTCATTGTGTTAACCAACGCCTCTTCAAACCGTACCTCAATTCTGAGACTCCCATGTTTTACGAGATTCCAGTGAGAATAACAATTAGCAGAGAGGTCCGGTGTAAGATCAAAGGCAAATAAACAATTTCCGATTGGATATTGTTCCCGATCAATATTATTTCCCTCATTTAGAAAATGAATACCACTTCCAGTAAATAATGTGTTATATGCCTCAACATATAATTTTTTAGAGTTGAAGGACGGCTGTAGAGGTTTCGACGGTATTTGAGTACCATCAACATAAAGTGATAGATGATTGATTTTATAATTTTGAAAATTAAAAGGGTTTTTGTTTCCACTGCCATTATATGCAGTATTGTCCACAAATCCGATTATTATTCTTTTTGGTAATTGACCGAGGATAACATTGTCAAGAGTTTCAGCGTGAACGCCAGAGTGTATAGTCATAGCTTTCACTTCGACACTTGTAATAGGGTATTTTGCAGTGCCTTGAGATAAAGCTTTAGCATGTGCAAGGAGAATGCCAGGATTGATTTTTGCTCTGCGAAAAAGTAGTGAAGCCTCCTCAATGTGTACATGACAGTTACTTGTACTGTCCATAAGACAGAAAGTATCTTTTGAACGAACGAGCCGAATCCGTAACTCTACACCATTGATGAGAAACTTATCTTGATTGAAAACATCACAGTGTAGATGACCAATAAGATCAATAGATTTGTCAGCACTGAAATATTTCTGTCGAGTTTTTAAACCCTCATTAGCATCAAAATCATCCATCTTTCCAGCAGTATCATTATACCACAGAGAAGATGTAAGATGACTGTTTTTGGCAGCTGGGCCATAGTTGAGTAAAGTCTCAATGTACGCTCGATATCCGTAAGAATTACTAGGAGGTGATACTACTTTTTGATTGAAATAGACATCCACCTGATTGAACAGCGAATGCAAAAGATTGTTTACAGGACCTACTTTGTCCAATGCTGCGGTATTTGCGGCTACTCTCGTAGGAGTTACAAGTTTTACTCGAAGACTGAGCATAGTGTGTGCTAGATCGATATATTCATCACCATGGCCAGGAACAACAAACTCTATGGGCGCATCATCAGTGAGAGAAGAAACGGGTTTATAATGAACCCATTGAGAACTTTCGATGGATGTTTGCGTTGGAGGTAATGAAAAGAGATCTAAGTCTGATTTTAAACACTCACAGGAATGAGAGTGTAAAAACGACATTTTTACGTTTATTTAATTCCGAAAATATCGTTAATTGTGCGATTCCTTGATTTTATGCGTTTATTTGTAGACTTTGTTGTTTTTCCTTTATTTTTTGTAGACTTTTTTGTGTTCACCGAAGCTCTTTTTTTTACTTGAACTTTTTGTTTTGACTTTTTCAACGTATTTCGACCTACGACGTGAAGTGTACCACGATTAAAAATGGACTGAACCATTTGTTTCTTCCTACTATGTTTATAGCCCGAGCCATTCATGATATTCTCCATTTTATTCATAGGACGACGTTTCAAATTGAGGCCTGATTCTTGAAAACGATTCTTGACAGAATTTTTAAGAGGTATCTTGTTATCCAAATCATTTATAACATGCATTCCGGCTCTAAGAGCTTCTTTTCCTATCACGCGGGCCCCACTAGTCAAGAAAGGGAGAACACGACGAAATATTCCACCGAGTAAGCTACCGATACCATGCCCCTTCTGATAAGGAGCTCCAACGTATATTTGTGGAATTCCCCTTCCTCCCACTTGTGAAGAGTAATAATCTACGTAATGACTCATTGTTTTTCTGTTATCTAGTCAATACGCTTAAAGTGAAGTGTAGCCGTCAGCTTACCAAACTCAAATGGTATTGGAAAACCAAGATGGCCTCTTATATCAATTTCAATTGTAGGAAATCCCGTATTAAGAACTGGTATGTAGTTGGGTGATGAAAAATGGCTGACTTGTGTTGTACCAAAACTGTAATCCCTTGCCTCTACAGGAACTGTGCGTGAAAGTGATGCTTTTACATCGCCTATAACGCGTGGTTCACAAATATTACAGTAAACAAATAACTTATCCGGAAGAGCAGATGCGAGACTAGGCGGATGTCTAGCAGTATACTCATTATTTTGAATTGGAAGTCAATTATCTGGTGCAAAACCAAGAATACGTGATAATTTATCACTAAGTACCAAAAAATGTTGATCAGACGTCAAACATAATTTTTCACACTGTTTTTGTATGCGTACGTAGCTGCTTTTGAATTTGTCATATTTAAATTTAATGTGTTGGCCTAATTCTGGAAGACTGTTTAGATTATTTATAAGAGCCTCAATATCGGCATAAAGACCCGGTTCAAAGAAATTTACAAGGGGCTTTTTCCATCCAAGATAACGACTTTTTTCATTTTTTACAAATTTTTCCAGGTCAGTGTGATCTACTATGTTTTCTATACTATACGTTGTATCTTCATCATTCACCTCATCTCCTCTAACCTCTATTCAAGACCTACAGTTCCAGTGTTCATTAGGACGATACGATTTTCAAATGAATCATCGTGTCTCACATGAAGAAATGTACGAGGAAATTGTATTTCTGTGAGTGCTACTACCCACTGTCCTTGTAAGCGGATTTCATTTGGCAATTGTGTTATATAATTAGAAGTGGTATTCTCGGGAAAATATTTCATACTACTATTGCTTGGTAAAATAAGGTAAAATTGATCGACATTCATTTTCACAAGTTTTTTAAATTTGAGGCTGGAATCGACGAATTAAATTTATCAGGATAGCCTATCCACTTGACGAGAAATTGTTTTTTGTTTCCCTTTCCTTTAGTCAGTAATATTTTTTCAAATTGAAATTCTTCCTGTTCAATATTTTTATTTTTTACACCAGTTAATTCTTGTTCATAAAAAGTACCTTCTATTTCTTCCCCTGCTAAATCTTTCAACTCATAAATGTAGGGTGCTTGATTTTTTCTTGTAATAACTCGTCTTATAATAAATAATTCCTTACTCCAGCCAGACTCATAACCTTTCTGAAAGACGCCTTTCTCACGACTGATTCTGACGAGATCGTCAGCACTGTATTTAGGCTTCCTTTTGGCTCTTTTTTTTTTCTTTGCAGAAGCGACGTTGAATATTTGCTCTAGCTTCTGCTGCATTTGATAAATTAACTTCAGATGGTGTCATTCTAATACTGGAATGACGAGCATTATTGTATGCATTCACAAGTTGTTGTAAAGCATCAATATAGCGTCGCGTGTTTTTATGTGTAAAATACCTCCACATACGCTCCTTGAGTGTTCGATTGAAACGCTCTACTACGGCTGCTTTAACATTGGGATCCCGTGTTACACGGTATTTTATGCCATTATCCGCCAAATATTTTTGGAAAGGAACTCCTAAGAATTCCGTCCCTTTGTCTGATTGTAAACAGAAGGGTACTCGATGATTACTTCTTTCCAAAATACGCTCAACAGCATTCTTTACCTCCAGTGCAGTTTTATTTTGAAGAGGTTTAACCCATACAAATTTACTTAAAACATCAATCACTACTAAAATATACCGGTGATTATCATTATAAGTGGACAGACTTTGCATGTCGATTAAATCACACTCCCAAACTTCATCAATATTGGAAACCGTATAATGAGCTCTCTGAAATTTTCGTCGAATAGGACGGTGTAGAGTGAATTCATCCTGAGATTTTAACCAATTGAGCACTTGTGTGCGTGATACGCTTCCATGTGCAGCATGAGTTATTTTTTCGGCACCACTGTATGAAGCAGGCTGACTTGGATTGTAGTAAATTTCCTCAAGCAGCTTCATTTTAGAATA
>CAKNYM010050857.1:80329-118135 GCA_932195095.1 Andricus curvator
GAAAGTCATATCTGCGTGGTATCAAGGGGTAGCTTTTTAACGTTAAGCGATCAGCTCAAAAATCGGTGTCGGTATTTTTAAAGAGCGCGAAAATTAGAAACTTCATTGACACAGTAAAATTAAAAAAAAAAAAGATTATTTTTTGAGAAAGTCATATCAGCATGATATCAAGGGGTTGCTTTTTAGCGTTGAGGGTTGGAGACTCTATTTACATACATACATTGATTAGCAGTTCGAACTCGAAAGTTCATTGCCTCACTACCCGATTTGGGTAGTGTTTCTAGGTGGATATTTACTACCAATGTGGGCCCACCACACCCACGACGGGCCAACAGCACGCAGTATTCCTGAACGATCACCCATCCAAGTACTAACCGCGCCCAACAATTCTTAACTTCAGTGATCTTACGAGAACTGGTGTTTTCAGCGTGGTATCGCCGTTGGCGAGACTCTATTTACACAGTAAAATTCGGAAAAAGATTTTTTTTTGAGAAAGTCATATCTGCGTGGTATCAAGGGGTAGCTTTTTAACGTTAAGGGTTGGAGCCCAAAAATCGGTGCTGGTATTTTTAAGGGGCCCGAAAATGAGAGACTCCGTTGACACAGTAAAATTAAAAAAAAAAGATTATTTTTTGAGAAAGTAATATCTGCGTGGTGTCAAGGGGTAGCTTTTTAACGCTAAGGGTTGGAGCCCAAGAAACGGTGTTGGTATTTTTGAAGATCCCAAAAATCAGAGACCCCATTTTCACAGTAAAACTGAAAAAAAAGATGATTTTTTTAGAAAGTCATATCTGCGTGTTATCAAGGGGTTGCTTTTTAACGTTGAGGGTTGGAGCCCAAAAAACGGTGTTGGTATTTTGAACGAGCCAAAAAATCAGAAACTTTATTGACACTGTAAAATTCTGAAAAAGGTTATTTTTGGAGAAATTCATATCGGCATGGTACAAAGGAGTTGGTATTTTGGAGGAGTCCAAAAATCAGAGACTTTCTTTACACCGTAAAATTCCGAAGAAGATTATTTTTTGAGAAAGGCATATCTGCGTGCTATCCAGAGGTATTTTTTTAAGTTTAAGGATTCGAACCCAAAAATCGGTGTTAGTATTTTTAAAAGGCCGGAAAATCAGAGACCCTATTGACACAGTAAAATTAAAAAAAAAAAGATTAGTTTTTGAGAATGGCATAACTGCGTGGTATCGAGGGGTTCTTTTTTAACGTAAAGGGTTGGACTCCAAATATTAGAGTTGATATTTTTGAGGAACCCAAAAATCAGAGGTCCCATTGACACAGGAAAATTAAAAAAAGGTATTATTTTTTGAGAAAGTCATATCTGCATGGAACAAGGGAGTTTGTTTTTCAACTTAAAGGGTTGAAGCAGGAAAATCAAAGTTGGTATTTTGCAGGAGCCAAAAAATCAGAGACATTATTTACACAATAAAATTCTGAAACGGATTATTTTTTGAGGAATTCATAACTGCGTGATATCAAGGGGTTGCTTTTTAACGTTCAGGTTTGGAGCTGGAAAATCGGTGCTGGTATTTTTAAGGAGCCCGAAAATGAGAGATTCCGTTGATACAATAAAATAAAAAAAATAAAAACATTTTTTGAGAAAGTCATATCTGCATGGTATCAAGGGGTTGCTTTTTAACGTGAAGGGTTGGAGCCCAAATAACGGTGTTGATATTTTTGAAGAGCCTAAAAACAAGATTGTCTATTTACACAGTAAAATTCTGAAAGAGATTATTTTTTGAGAAAGTCATATCTGCGTGGTACAAAGGAGTTTATTTTTTAACTTAAAGGGTTGGAGTCCAAAAATCAGAGTCGATACTTTGAGTAGCCCAAAAATCAGAGACCCGATTGGCACAGTAAAATTAAAAAAAAAAAAAGATTATTTTTTCACAAAGTCACATCTGCGTGGTATCAAGTGGTTGCTTTTCAACGTTAAGGGTTGGAGCCCAAAAATCGGTCTTGGTATTTTTCAGAAGCTCAAAAATCAGAGACCTTATTTACACAGTAAAATCCTAAAAAAAGGTTATTTATCAGTAAATTTGTATTCACGGTATACAGAGGGGTTGGTTTGTAGTGTTTATGGTTGTAGCGCAGAAATACCTTGCGACAATGCGGTTTTTCGGAATTCAAGAGCCGATGAAAGGCCAATTCTGTGGTGGAATTAAGTTTTCAATACTTTGTGATTTTAAACAGTGGCGTTGCGCACAAATTTTAATTGGGGCCCAAGAGACGCCTTAAAAAGTTCCAAATTATGAGCTATGAAGAATGTCGAAATTATATGGTGGTGTTGCTATTTTAATGAACCTGGGTGCCATACAAAAATTAAAAACACTGAATTGTTTATAACAATTTAAAGACGGAAATTTATTTATTCACTTTCACAAGTTTGTAATTACTAAGAAAGTGAGGGGGTCGAAAACATCAAAAAATGATAAATATCCAATTGTTAGTAAAAATTTAAAGCCAAGAATTCGTTGAGTCACCTTTGAGAAATGTGAATTACTAAGACAGTGAAGGGGTTAGAAAACATCAATCTGTTTGGTCGATGGTCCATATGGTTCTGGCCAACTTTAAAAATCCTCAAAAATGCCAAGACAGATTTTTGGGCTCCAATCCTTAACGTTGAAAAACAACGACTTGATACCACGCCGATGTAACTTTATCACAAAATAATCTTTTTCCGAATTTTATTATGTAAATAAAGACTCTGATTTTTAGACTCATCAAAAATACCGACTTGGATTTTTGGGCTCAAAACCTTCAAGTTAAAATACAACCCGTTGATACTACGCAGATATGAGTTTGTCAAAAAATAATCTTTTCTAGAATTTTACGGTATAGATAGAGTCTCTGATTTTTGGGCTCTTGGAAGAAATTCAACACCGTTTTTTGGGCTCCAAACCTCAACGTTGAGAAGCAACCCCTTGATACCACGCAGATATGACTTTGTCAAAAAATAATTTTGGCACAATTTCACTGTGTAAATAGAGGCTCTGATTTTTGGGCTTTTAAAAAATTCCAACACCGAATTTTGGGCTCCTACCCGTAACGTTAACGTAATAAGTTGAATCATTATATGTAAATACATTTTTTCACATAAAATAAGATTAACGTAATTAGCAAGATAATTAAAACAAGTGTAATGCAATTTCATTATGCCAGAAGTAATTATTTTGTGAATAATTCTTTTCTTATTTTATTTCAATCTAAGAGTAACATATATATATATATATATATAAAGAGAACTGGAAAAGTTTGGGAAGGCTATGTAGCGCTCGCTTTCTCGCTCTAGTTTTAGTAAAAACTGTTTAATTGTTGCCAATTACAGAAAAAAAAACGTTTTAACTTCATTTTGTACATTTTGAAATAGTACAAAAAATTCAACAACAACTGTCGGCAATGAAGTTACCAGTAACCCACCGCGTCCATCGCCCTGCACAGTGCGCTTTGCAGAATTGAGTCTTTCAAATCATGTAACTGGTTACTGGTAACTTCATTGCCGACAGTTGGTGTTGAATTTTTTGTACTATTTCAAAATTTTTAAAAATTTACAAAATTAAGATGAAAATTTTTTTTTCTGTAATTGGCAACAATTACACAGTTTTTATTAAACTAGAGCGAGAAAGCGCGCGCTACATAACCTTCCCAAACTTTTCCAGTTCTCTTTTATATGTATGCCACTCTTAGATTAAAATATAATAAGAACTGAGTTATTCACGCCCAACAATGCTTAACTTCAGTGATCTTACGAGAACTGTTTTTTCCAGCGTGGTATCGCCGTTGGCAGAGACTCTATTTACATAGTGAAATTCCGAAAAAAATTATTTTTTGAAAAAGTCATATCTGCGTGGTATCAAGGGGTTGTTTTTTAACGTTACGGGTTTGAGACCAAAAATCGGTGTTGGTATTTTTGAGGATTTTTATAGTTGCCCAGAACCATATGGACCATCGAACAAAACGACTGACGTTTTGTAACCCCTTCACTGTCTTAGTAATTTACATTTCTCAAAGGTGACTCAACGAATTCCTTGCCTTCAATTGTTACTAACAATTGAATATTTATCATTTTTTTAAATTTCCAGAATCCTAAGGTTCACCTTCCCGCAAGATTGACGTTTTCGATCCCCCTCACTGTTTAAAATCACAAAATATTAAAAATTCAATTCCACCACAGGCTTGGCATTTCTTCGGATCTTAAATTCCGAAAAACCGCATCGTCGCAAGTTATTTCTGCGCCACAACCATAAACACTACAATCCACGTCCTCTGTATACCGTCAGTACGAATTTACTGATAAAAAAGGTTTTTGAGGATTTAACTGTGTAAATAAGGTCTCTGCTTTTTTGGTTCTCAAAAATACCAAGACCGATTTTTGGGCTCGAACCCTTCAAGTTAAAAAACAACCCCTTGATACCATGCAGATATTACTTTCTCAAAAAATAATCTTTTTCAGAATTTTACTGTGTAAATAGAGTCTGTGATTTTTAGGCTCTTTAAAAATACCAACACCTTGTTTTCGTTTCCAACCCTTAACGTTAAAAAGCAACCCCTTGATACCACGCAGATATGACTTTCTCAAAAAATAATCTTTTTCAGAATTTTTCTGTGTAAATAGAGTCTGTGATTTTTAGGCTCTTTAAAAATACCAACACTGTGTTTTCGTTTCCAACCCTTAACGTTAAAAAGCAACCCCTTGATACCACGCAGATATGACTTTCTCAAAAAATAATCTTTTTTTTTTAAATTTTTACTGTGTCAATGGGGTCTCTTATTTTTAGGCTCTTTAAAAATACCAACACCTATGTTTGGGCTCAAACCCTTAACGTTAAAAAGCAACCCCTTGGTACCACGTAGATATGAGTTTCTCCAAAAATAATCTTTTTAAGAATTTTACTGTGCAAATGGAGTCTCTAATCTCTAGGCTGCTTATAAATACCAAAACATTTTTTTGGGCTACAACCCTTAACGTTAAGAAACAACCCCTTGATACCACGCAGATATGACTTTCTCAAAAAATAATCTTATTCATAATTTTATTGTGTAAATAAAGTCTCTGATTTTCAGGATTTTCAAAAATATCAACACCGTTTTTTGGGCTTTTACGAAAATTATCGTTATCCTGCCGAATGTTGCCGTTGTATAAACTTAGTGAATGTCAGTGATAACAACTTTATAGAATGTTTAGGTATTATTTACGTTGAAATACATACGATACATGCATGCCAATCTGCCAACCGTCAGAATGTCAGGACAGAACATTCTTTGATGCATTTTGACAACATTAGCCTCAATATTACATTTTCATTCTAATGAGAAGGTATTGGTTTTATGTAAAATTTGACATAGTCGGTTTTCCTCAAATTTCCACGTTTTGAGACCCCCTGAGCAGAAAAAACGATTTTTACCAAGGTTTCTGTCTGTCTGTAGTCTGTCTGTCTGTAGTCTGTCTGTCTGTCTGTAGCCACGATAACTTTCGAAAAAATGATCAGATTTGATTGAGCTTTGGCACACTTTTTTATGGCCTAAAAGGATAGAACGATTTCGTTAACCAGCTATTTTGGATGAAAATTCAAAAAGTGAGCACATTTTGAAAATTTTTGAGACTACTTTTTTTGAATATTTGAAAATTCTATGTACGGTTATTAGTAGTACGCAAAGTGAAGAACAAAATATTCTAATGACTTTTCGAGATAAAAAAAAAAATTACTGGAGTTATAGCATTTTCAAAATTCCAAAAAACAAACGAAAATGAACATTTTAAACCGAAAAACGCACGATATGAAAAAAAGTCAAGAGGAGAAAAACGTTGCTTCTTGAACACCCTATAATATTTTCATAACAACTTTTTGAATTTTTTGAAAAATAAAAAATTCAAATTTTGATCGCACAAAAAAATAATGAAAAATCAAAATTTCCATTTTGCTGTGAAACTATGCAAGATACAAGAAAAGATCATTCCACTAAAATTGTGCACCTAAAAAAGATCTACAAATTTCTTATCATTTACTTTTTGATATGACGCGTAGTTTTTGTTTTATTCGTAAAAACCAGCATTGAAAATAGAAAAATCAAATTTTTAGACGAATAACACGAGCTACGAAAAAAATGACAGGAACAAAATTCGTTCATCCAAGGAAGAGGTACAAATTTGTTGTGAATCATGTTTCGATAGGATGCGTAGTTTTTTATTTATTCGTGAAAATAACATTGACAGAAAAATAATCAAATTTTTGAAAAAACAATGTAAGGTACGAAAACAGATAAATGAACAAAAATTGTGAATTCAAAAAAGATTTACAAACTTGTAATCAATTTTTGTTGTAAGAATATATTCAAAATGAAAAAATTAACTTTTTTGAAGAACGGCACAAGCTAAAATAAAATTTTAACTAATAAAATTTGACGCCTAAATTATATCATTATTTTTCATTTGAAATCAAATACAAATTTAGTAATTTGTATATGAAGAATATATAACACGAAGCACAAAGTGCGCGCTCAGTGTATTTACCAAATCGCACGCCGTAAGTGCGTTCAAACTTTTTTGTTTCTATCATACGGTGCACAGAACCGAGCGTGGAACGCAAGGTTCAAATGATTTTCAAATCAAATATCGAGCGCGGGACGCGAGTGTCTGGATGAGAATGTGTTCCTTAAAGTCGATAGAACCTTGAGTAAATAAAGTTCCTTTTCAGTCTAAAATAAAAACAAATTTAACAATCACTTAATATGTAGAGGTTTTGATAATTTAATAATATTTGCAAACAAACTTTTTCTTTTCATCGAAGTCGAACACGAAGTTGAAAAATCTAGAGGAACCGAGCGTAAAGCGCGATGTAGATACGCCCGAGCGCGTAGCGCGAGGTGAATACATAATCGGGCGCGAAGCGCGAGATCCAACAGTTGCGCGCCCTAGGCGCGTTCAAACTTGCGAGCGTAGCGAGCCGCGCGCAAAGCGCGCGATAAGAATGTGCCAGCCAAGCGGGCAGATTTTTTTTTAAATCAGTCTGATCGATTCTTTGTGAGACATGGTACATCGTCTACCAAATATGGGTTTATTTTTTTCAATCTAGGGAAAAAAACAATTTTTGCCGCAAATAGCACAAGAACAATGTTTCCTCAATATAAGTATAAAAGTGAAAACATTCTTAATGGTCCTGTTTTTATCAAATCTCAGTTGAAAATTCTAATGGAGAATCAGTGCAAAGAACGCGAATACAAATTTTTGCAACACGCCAATATGTAACAGAATAGTCATATACATATATTCAGTGATTATGACAGATTTCATTGAATAATTTAATAGATATCCTGTTCGATTCCTTGGCCACGCCGATCATATGTGATTGAACAACTTCATTCTACTTGATTTTCGTTATATTTGTTTCTAAAAACGAAATTTTTCTTCAAGGAAAATAATAATAAATGCAGATAATTTAATTTTCATTCTAAAAACTGTGCAAATTTCGAAGCAATATCAAGCATGATTCGAAAAACGAGACGCCAATGCAGGGTGCCACTGAGAGCAAATGCCATACAAAAAATGACACCGGCTCCCAGTAGAACCGCGGTAAATCACACTTATGGCCACGTCTCACAACCGTGCGATGGGTGGTCACAGGGCACGATGAAACCACAACGACATGACGACGAAACCCTCGTGTGTCTTGACGACACGAAGCGATCCAAGGATGACAGCTTTCTGCATCCATCTCTCAAGTGCCTTGGCATATTATCGGCACGCGGGTATGGCCTAAGGTTACGAACCAGTGACAGTTTTGCACCTGCTAGAGCACCTATCACAAGGACAGTTACTTGTACCGAATGTTTTGGCTACAGTCGTTGCAGCTCTCTTTTAAGCTCTTGATACCTCTCCTACTTTTCTTTCTCTTTGGCAGTGATGTTATATTCGGACGGAGCCCAGAATTCGATCACGAATATGGTTCGTTTCTAAAAGTCTTGAAGAACGATATCAGGCCTCAAGGGTGCAATGGAGACTGCTGTCTGAAAATCGTAGTTCCAGAAAATTTGGCACTTCTCGTTTTGAACAATTAACTCTATCTTCCTTGGAGCGTTCGGCAGGGCAGGGTCGCGACCAACATCGTAAGAGCGACAAAGATGGTAATAAAGCACTCTTAGGGCCGCATTATGTCTATAGATATACGTCGTTCCTGCGTGGGTCGGACACCCCGATAGTATGTGTTCTAGGTATTCAGTGTGTGCATGTCACGGTAAGCTAAGGTGGAAATGACACCGTCCTGGTATGCGAAAATAAAACCCTCTGTACCTGATTTAAGCCCTGATGATCTGAGGAAAGCAAAAGTTTGCTCCATCGAGAAGGACTGTTTTTCTACATTTCTGTGAAAGTTTCCGTGCATTTTCGTGTGGAGGAAATCCTGGTGAAATTTTTCAACCTCTGCTTTCTTTAGTTCAGCTTTCAAAAGTGAAGCATCTAGATGGAGTAATGCACTTTCCTCACTTCTGATGTTAAAATTCAGGCCAAGGGTCTGGGCTGCTTGCTCCGTGGCTTTGTAAAGGAACGCTCCTTCGCCAATCATCTCGTGGTTCCTGACCATTTTTAGGAAAGGATCTCTGCCATTCTCAACGATGTAAGCTGTACTTAGAACAATTCGGTTATAAAGACACTGGAGATTCATAAGTCCACGTCCGCCTTGACGGCGTGAAATGTATAATCGCGGAACTGACGAATTGATATGCAAGCTTTTATGCATATGCATCATCTTACGTGTGGTGATATCAAGAGCCTTAAGCTCGTTCTTCGTCCATTGAACCACCCCAAACGAGTAGAGGAGAACCGGAACGGCAACCATGTTAGTCGCAGATACCTTGTTCAACGCCGACAGTTTGGAAGACCAAATCTGTCGAAGAAGATGCTTGTATCTGCTTCGGAGAGACCCCTTCACTGATGTTTCGTCCTGTATGCGGCTTTGAGGTACGCTCAGGTATATATAGGTCTCTCCAGTATTAAGATGTCTAATAACACTTATATCCAAAAGCTCAGGGTCCTTGGGAACGCCAGTAACCTTTCCTTTCTTCAGAATAATTTTGGCACACTTGTCCAAACCAAAGTCTATCCCAATCTCTCCTGTATACTTCTTGACGATATTTATAGCAGTTTGAAGTTTGCTTTTATCAGGGGCATAGATCTTTCGGTCATCCATATAAAATACATGAGTGACCTTATGCTCGCGCTGATTAGTGTCGCCACAGAGGTATCCAGAAGAATTTCTGAGTGCGAGACATAGAGGCCGAAGTGCGATGCAAAAAAGCAAAGGGCTCATGGTATCACCCTGAAGGACGCCCCTCTGGAAGGTGACGTTGTTCGTTGTCACACGATAATTTCTAGATGAGATAGTAAATCTAGTTTTCCAAAGAGGCATCAATCTCTCCATGCATTTCACTATGTGTGGATGTATCTTCAAGCTTTCCAACAGACAGATGATAAGTCTATGAGAGGTTGAATCGAAACCTTACCGGCAGTCAATTCAGGCCATTGACAGGACGGGCTGATGGGCTGCAGCGTCTTTACAGACACACCTGTCAATTAGCAGGTTCTCTCGACAGCCTGCTACACCTTTTTTCGAGCCACGTTGTTCGTACATCTCTCGCTACACAGGCTCAATTCGTCGAACAATCCTGTAATTTAGGACAGCTGTAAAGATCTTATATAGTGTGTTCAAACAAGTTATTGGCCTGTAATTCTCTGGGTTGGACAGGTTGCCTTTTTTCGGCAGGAGTATAGTGCGTCCTGACACCAGCCACTGCGGAATGGGCGTCTTCGACTTTAAATATGAGGTGAATATGCGGGCCAAATGTTGGTGTATAAAAGTAAACTTCTTCCATCAGAAGTTCTTTGCACAATCTGGTCCAGCAGCGGAAAAGTTCTTTGTGCCTCTAAGTGCTTTTGTCACCTCTTCGGCAGTGATTGATGGACATTTCTCCTCAGATTTTATGAGGTTGTCGCCAAACTCCTTGAAGCGCATGATATTGTCAGTATCTTCTTTCAACTCTAGTGTTTTCGGGATCTTGCATAACTCTCTCTAAAAAGTCACTACCTATTATAGTATTTTCCTTCTTGCGTCAGATAACAGCCGTATATTATCAAAAGTATGCTGCTTGATTGTTAGCAGCTTTGACTTGTTCAGTGTGTGATTCAAGATCCTTAGTTTTTGGGCGAACTTTCGAATCCTTTCCGTGAACGCTCTACCAAATGTTATGTAGTCAATCACGCATTGAACACGAGATGCATTCTGTCTTTCCCATCCAATCTTCTTATTCAGTTGATGCAAGCGTCTTTTAGTCTTTTGATCCATCGTCGGTTTTAGCCTTCGATTTGAGTCAGCCAAAGCTCTCGCAGCGCTATAAACTGAGCAATTGATGGTCCAGAGGTCGGATTCTTGCGAGATATCTCCGCGAAGGGAGACATCCATTTCAGTCAGATCTTGGAACTTGGGAGGAACTTGCATGTTAATGTTCCTTCTTGTCTTGAGATCGCGATCATCTCTCAGAAGGTGCCAGCTTCCCGCGGTTGGTCTCAATGTCGCTTCCTCATCTTCGTCTGCAGCTTGATCAAGCAGCGGTTGGGAAAGCGATCCGCGTACATATATATTTTTTCGAAAGTAGTAGGTTTGATTTCGCAAAGACTGATGCGAAACGTGGTGAAGCTCTGTGTGTTTCTGGCACCACAGAGTTTGCATACGAGCCATAAAGCCTCGGCGAACAGGGATAATGCTGGCATCGCAGTAGTCCAGCAAGTCATCCTTGAGGTGATCCGTCCACTGAATGTGGGCGTTTCGCCGGTTCGTCGTCGTGTTTCCATCTAAATTATTTACAGCACCCCGAACTCTAGGATGATCGGCATTGTTTGCCGACCCATTGTCGGGTGCTCTGCGCGTTCGATCGTTTTGAACCCCATCTACAACTTTTTGGTGATTTGGTGGTGTCATTGTTGTTCCCACGAGCAGCTAGGGAAAGGGTTCGTCCATCATTGTAGAGCCCCGCGTGCAAGGATAAGGCTGCATACTCTGAGAGGTTGCTCGGTATCCCAGAGTCACCGTTTAAGACACCTCACCTAGGTGCCATTCATCTTTCGGCACAGTTGTTACGCCTCCGCTTAGAGTTTATTCCTTCGGGACCATCCCTGAACAATTGTTCGTGACTGCTTATTAATTATTGTAACCGTATTCAGCAAATACCTTTGGTACAGGGACCCTCTATCCGCAACCCGAGGACGCGTTCTGTGCCTTTGTCATAGGTCCTTCAGTTCTATTCCAAAGCAATCGAAACCGAAACCGAAGGAATCGAATATATATATATAGTTGGAAGTTTGTCATGAGAACAACCGCAGGATTTCAGCTGCAACTACGTCTCACGACCGTGAGATAGGTGGTTACAGTCTGCGAGGAATTCAATATGATGATCAGGCAAAAGTCTCATGCACCCTGAGGACACGGAGCGACCCAAGGACGAGCGGCTTCTGCATTTTCCCTGCAAGTGTCTCAGCATTTTTTTGACACACAGAGATGCTTTTCAGGCTATTAACCAGTGACACCTTGGCACCTCCAAGAGCGCCGATGATTAAGACGATTAGCTTAACAGAATATGCCGGGTATGACCGTCGCAACTCGCTTATACTATAAGATCTTTATACCTCTCTTTCTTTTCTTTATCCTTGACTATGACGTTTTTGTCAGCTGGTGCCGAAAATTCGATAACGAACATGGTTCGTTTCTCGAAGTCAAGGAGAACTATGTCAGGTCTCAAGTGCGCAACATAAACAATTGTAGAGAATATGAAGTTCCAGTATATGCCGCACTTATCTTTTTCGACAATTGACTCTATTTCCCCAGGAGCGTTTAGCGGAGCGGTTTTCCGCTAATCCCGTAAGAGTGACAAAGATGGTAATAAAGCACTCTTAGTGCCGCATTGTGCCTTTGGATATAGGTCGTTCCCGCATGAGTTGGACAACTAGATAGTATGTGTCCTAGATGCTCGGCGTGTGCATGACACGCTCTGCAGCTATAATCGGGAATATCTTGGCTCAAAATGTGACGACGGTATGCTAGAGTGGAAATGACACCGTCTTGACATGCGAAAATGAAACCCTCCGTGCCCGACTTCAATCCGGGTAATTCAAGGAAAGCAAACGTTAGCTCATGCGACATCGACTGATCCTCCACGTTTATGTGGAAGATGCCGTGCATCCTCTTGTCGAGGAGCTGTTCGCGGAAGTTTTTCTCCTGTGCTTTCTTAATCCAGATTATATGTGCTGTACCCAGAATAATCCTGTTGTGAAGACATTCAAGATTCAGTATTCCGCGACTACCTAGGCGGCGTAAGATGTAAAGTCGTGGAACAGAAGACTTAAGGTGCTTGCTTTTGTTCATGTGCAAAACCTTTCGCGTCCCGATATCAAGAGATCTGAGTTCGTCCTTCGTCCATGGAACCACTCGAGATGAACAGAGTACTACCGTGACAGCAAGCATGTTCGTTGCAGATACTTTGTTCCTCGCCGACAGTTGAAAGACCGACAGTGGAAGATCAAATCTGCCGGATGAAACGTTTGTATCTGCTTCGGAGAGTATCCTTTGTAGATGTCACGTCCTGAATGCGGCTCTGTGGCACGCCCAGGTATGTATAGGTCTCTCCAGCGCTAAGGTGTCGTATAGCGCTTCTGTCGACGAGCTCAGGGTCTTCGGGAATGCCATTAAGTTTTCCTTTCTTCAAATAAACCTTGGCGCGTTTCTCTAACCCGAACTCCATTCCAATCTCTTGAGTGTACTTTTTGACAGTGTTTAGAGCTAGATGTAGTTTCTCTTTATTTTTAGGATAGATCTTGAGATCATCCATGTAAAATACAAGAGTGAACTTATGCTTTCGATCTCCAGGTTTTCAGCAGAGGTACCCTTCGGAATGGCGAAGTGCGAGAGATAGTGGCAATAATGTGAGGGAAAAGAGGAGAGGGCTCATGGTGTCGCCCTGAAACACACCTCTCTGAAAGGTGACACTGTTAGTGATCACACGATGTTTTCCAGATGAGATAGTAAATCTGGTTTTCCAAAGCGGCATTAATCTCTCTATGCACTATGCGCTCGTCACACCCTTCTGCTTAGACGGAACTTAGTCTCTAAGTTCGCAACTTAACCCTTTTGAGTACAATTTTTACGCTGTCATTATCAATTGATCTAGAGTTCGAGTCTATTGGTTTCACGGGATTTAAATTTAATAGCGGTGCCATCGCAACTGCTGTATAATGAACAGTGGGTACATTTCAACGGTCTTATAAACGCAAAATAATCTACTACATAAGTTTTTGGGTACGATTCGCCTTAAAAGACTGAAGAAGCCTGTTTTGTATAATCCGTACAAAGTTATTAGTCTTAGGGCTACGTATCCTAAATAATTAAGAACGTCCGTTCTAGTTTTGATCCAAGTCCGGGTTCGACAGCGTGATTTTATAGCTTGTAATGAGGTTTCCATGGCGTTTAAATTGTGTCGTAATTCTTTCAAATTTTCATGGTGTTTCGAAGTAGATGTCGTTTTGCCGTACACTAGATTTTCGTAATTTTAAAATAGATTTTGGTGTTTAAATTACACAATCTTTATTACTAAAGAGCAGACTCATTCTAAAGTTGTTTTATAGCTCACGATATACTGATGAGGGTCCTTTAAACTGGATACATGGATGATTCTCTACATACAGGGCACTGTTGTGTCTCGGACCTCTAGTAAGTAAACTAAGTAGTGTTTGTTTATAAAACTTGTCTAACTTCTTTATTTTAGGACAACACAATACCTCCATAAGAAAAAATCAAGTCAAATTATCGTCTGTCTTAGCAAAATGCTCCGAAATACTCAAAAAATCACTTTTTGGGATGTTTCTACGTACGCGGCGCCAAGTTTAGAGACGTGTATTTAATAACTAGTGAATTAACTTTGAACTTATAATTGATAGTTTAAAAGTTTGACTTAAAAACTATAAAATTCATAACAAATATTTTAATTTATTTGATATATTAGTAGATAAAATTTAATTATACACGTGTCTCCCTAAATGTTTTCGATGGTTACGGTAAACGAATCTCCCATACCTTTCGTCAACTTTTGATCATTTTTTAGGTCTTATCTTCTCACAATATCTCGAACAAAAGTCACACTACTCATTCGTCAAAACTTCATAACAAAAAATTAAGAACTTTTTTTGCAAAGTGAAAAAATGCAACCGAAAATGTAGCGTATTTTTATTAGTATCGGATGCCGTACCTGATAAGAACTTTCATTTCATAAGAAAAATCAATGAAAAAATGACAGTTCCGTGTAGCACATAATAAAGGAGTTTTTGTCCGGGGGATTCATTGATTACTTTTGTTTTCGAAGCGTAAGAAATAATTTTGTATGGTTTTCGGATACCGTAACATCGGATACCATAACCTGCTTTTCGCTGTCAGGGAAGAAACGGAGCTAATCGAAGCCCTTTTACAAATAATTTTATTAAAAATTAACGTAAATCGAGAATTCAAATGTTTGTACCTACAAGTACTGCACACAAAAAATAAAGTGATTAGAGGGTTAATAAATATAAGAGAAATAAACATTTTATAGTTAATCATTTTGTTCGCTCTACGGCCCTGGCCTTCTTATAACATTTTAACTTTCTTCGTGTTGTTTGTATCATTTGTTTTAGGATTGATGGATTCTATGTCTCAGTATCAAGAATACGTTTGATAATTAAACTTAAAGTCTGAAATAAACCTGAAATTAATCAGAATGGCATGCTAAAAAGTAAATCATCTGACTTAAAAAGTCTTAAAAAAGACTGAATTGTGCCATTCCTTTCTTGTCACGTATAATAATTTCACAATTAGGATTATAATTTAGAATAATAATCGTAAAACAACAAAAAATATTTCTAATGTAAAAAAAAATTTCAAATTTGAAAAAAAATTAAATTTTGGAAAAAAATTGCATTTTTTAAACAAAACTATTCTTCCCTGCCATGTTATGTTTAATGCAGGGATTGCCAACGAGAGGTTCTGACGTTTCTCCTTTCCTCCCGTTTCTTCCCCTTCTCCGAGCGCCTTACCGAGAGTTCTCCTCTTCTTGTTTCGTTATACTCGCGCCTCGAGCGTTCATAATATAATGAGAAACTGAGGGCTGAAGCGAGTAGCGAGGGTAAACGAGGGGCTGGAGCATCTTTTGGGGCCGCTCGGCTTCGTCCGCCCAGCAGCCGAAGAGACTCGGCCCCTCTGCACACCGCGCTCACCACATGGTCCCAACGAAGGTGGTAGGAGAGGGGATCACGAACTGACAGATTTTTACTCTTTTACTCTCGCGTTGGACATCCCTGGTTTAATGTGTGAATATTTTACATACATATTTTACATATTTTACATATTTTACATATTTTACATATTTTACATATTTTACACAAAAAGTTGCTCTTGCCAAAAATTCCCTGTGATTATTCCAATGGTGATTTCGGATATATCAATTATGTGTTGGTAATTTTGGACAGATAGTTTAATAGTGTATTTTTTATTGTTAATTTCTTCCTGTTGTTTAACTTTAGGATCAAAATCTCGGGCGTCAAAATTTAGGGAAGCACAATTCCATGCTTCCCATCATGTATTGCGTCGATTATTGGATTTGAATCCTCACTATATTCGGCAATCGCAATCTCTGCAGTTGTAGTCTAATTAGAAGTTGCTATATTTTTTTATTGGAATTGATTGCATTAATTATTCAGCTCAATTCTTGTGTATGATCTCCTGATTGTTCATTTGGAGTTGGAAATTCGCCTGGTCGTAGTAAAACTGATTAAAGTCGTCCGGAAACGCAAGATGTACGGTCTGGGGATTTGCTACATTTGTGTGTGTATGTTCCTGACATTTGCAATAATCCTCTAGTGTTAGATGAATTCGTTGCTGGGGCAGTCTTTTCATATTCGAACCTGCTTGAAAATTTGGGCATATTTTGGTTGAGTGGATTCGACTTTTGGTTCGACGTCATGAAGCGAGGGGTTGCCTGTGTAGGCAGTCTTGCGCGTTGAGGAGCTCGGAGGGTGGTCGGGACTCTAAATTTAGATTTTTCTCGAAGTCACGCCGCAGTTTCGAGAGCTTCGTCTTGGGCCTTATTGGTAGAATTTGGTTTTAAAGGTCTAATTTGAAACCCGATCTCGACTCTGAGGTTCACGATATAGTGCTTTATCGTGGATTTTTTCTCAATTTAAAGAGTTACTTTGCTCGCCGCTAACCCACTATGTTCCGATTAAACGGCGTAATAAAGCACTTTGAGGCATTTCGCGGAGCGCAGGAACTCCGGTTATGAGCAATGTAATCGTGCGCGCTTAACAGTTTTATAATAATAGCTTGTGTACCAACGTCATCCCGCCCATTAAGGGTTTCTACGGGGCGAATGATTTCTTCTGCAGGCTCGAAACCGTCTAATCTTTGTTGTCGGATCAGTAGTCTCCTGGATTGGTTTTCTGACCTAGGTATAAAAACTGAAACCCGCACGCACTGAGTAGCTTGCGAAGCCTGTACGGGATGAGCTACTGGATTTGAGGGCGCCATGTTCCTTGGGGGTGAGCCCTGCGTAAAATTTGGAACCTGTACGCCATGAACTACTTGATTCAGGGGACCCACATTCCTTCAAGGTACACATTGCGTAACATTTAGAAGCTGTACACGATGATCTACTGAATTCTGAGGATCCGCATCGAGGGTACGTAATGTTTAGCATTTTGAGCCTGTCTTTCTTTCGCTTTCATCCGAACTCACCAACGAACCTTTCGATTTCCTGAAATTTCCCTCGCTATTCTCATCGTCTTTAGTTATGAGTTGGTCCTCTTTTCTAAATAGAGATTTTATTTCCTCGACGAGTTTAAAGTTTTATTTTTTTAACAGGTGCACACTTGTCTGAAGGGATTGTGACCTACATCAATTGTTTCGAGCCTCTGAAGAATTTTATGAAGCATTTTAAAGATAATTGGGAACTGTTTTGGGAATTGTTTCGAAAATTCTCGTGGGAATTGTTTTGGCAACTATTTTGGGAAAGACTAACCTAAATTACTTGCCGTTTTTCTTTTGAGAAATAAAGCTGCTGAATCTTAATCTACAGCTGTTTCTTTGTTGCCCCTTGCGATAGAAGTTAAGGCGTTGACGCACTCTAAAAACAGACTATTGACTGTCAAACGATTCCTTTCACTATTAAAGGATTTTCCATTCAAAATTGGCATGAGAGGAAATCCTTTCACAGTTAAAGGATTGTCGTTTCAAATCCTATCCTTTAACTGTGAAAGGATTTCCTTTGATCTTGAAGTGAAATCTATTGTCCGACAAAAGAAAAAATAATTTGAACGTTAAAAGAAAATTTATTGCATGATATGACGTGCAACAAATGTACAAAAGCCGAACTTTGGTGAATGTAAATATAAAAATCGATATAAAATCGACGCTTTACAAAATCATTTCATAAAGAACGTCTTACGAACGTTTGATTGTCAAAAGCAATAAAGAAAAATTTATACTTTGATTGTCAAAAGCGTAAAAATCAATGAAAAGTGAGGTTATGCGGATCAAAAATTGTTCTTTCAGTACACGTACCTTCCAAAGTTTTTGCGTCACAATCTGGGATTCCTAATTTTTTGAAGTAATCCATTTTCGACATCATTTCGCTCGTTTTTCCACTCACTTTATCAATTAATAAATAAATCGTGCAGTGAAAAAATGCACTCATGCGCAGGCGCACTTTCTCCGCTAGCCAACAAATGAAATCCTTTAATAGTTAAAGGAATTCTTTTCAAAGTCAAAAGAAATCGTTTATCAGTAAAACTACTTTCGTTTTGCATTTAACGGATTAATCTTTGAACAGTGAAACGATTCTATTGACGGACAAAAGAAATCTGCTTAATTTCAAAGGATGCATTCTGAAAGGAACGTAATTTCACTGTTAATAGACTTTTTCTTAGAGTGCGGGGTGTAAAGCGCTAAGTCATAGGTAGGTATTATGACATCCCTCGTTGCTAACTTCGTTGGGTGTCGTCTTATCTTTTTTAGGACTTTCACCCACGGAATTACTATCAAACTTACTTAATTTCGCCCGAGTTCGTGTTTGCTGGTGATTCCCAGTAAAAATATCACAATATAATCAATGATGATCACTTATAATTTTACTGAATTGAAGATTTCACTATTCTTTCCAAAGATAGCCGACTTTGATCGTAATCGTTTCAAAGTTGTTTAGGGTCCCAACTATTTGGACATCCACCAAAGTAAACATTTTTTCAAGAAAATTTTGCTAACGCGCAGAATTGAGGCATTTATCAATCGGCTTAAAATTAATTACACTTTTTCAGGGTCTTAATGCGCTATTTTTTCCATATAGCTAGTTTCATTCAACATACAAGTACGTAATGTATATTTAACTTTCTAGGTGGCCTATTTCATCCAACAGACGATAAACAAGAAGTGGCCTTCCGCTATGCAGTAGAAAAGATCAATGCTAACAGAGATATCCTTCCGAAGTCACGACTTAGTGCGCAAATTGAACAGATATCACCCCAAGACAGCTTTCATGCCTCCAAACGAGGTAACTGCAAGCGGAATCATCCATAATTCGCATTTTTACTTGAAGAATTCTTTGCGCCGCATGCATCTATAAAACTATGAGAAATTTTGTAGTCCCTGGAACTAAGCATCACCTAGTATGCTGTTTCTATCTAGACATACGTTGTAGAAAAAAATCTGAGATACAAGTTATAGATCAGATATCGTAACTACAATTTTAATTGCGACCAAGGATCAATGATTTCAAAGTTTTAGATTCTGAAATTCTCAGCATCCAATTCTTAAGAAGCATGAGAGAGCCGATTGTTTAATTGGGTTGTGTATTTAACTATATATAAGGAAATACAGCAGGCAAAATTAACACTTCAGCAATGTAATTTTATATCTTTGCACAAATTACTTTTAAAGAATCCTTTGTATTTCAGAATTAATGAGGATAAACTATAGCAGCATAGACATTTTATTAAAAATATTATTAGCTTTCTACACACAAGTTATTTCAAGAACAATATATATATATATATATATATATCATTCGAAAAAAACAGTTTAAACAAATACCGCAGGGTGCCACTGGGAGCAACTGCCATCTATGAAAATGACACCGACACCCAGTAGAACCGCGGTAAATCACACATATGGCCACGTATCACGACCCGTTATATATATATATATATATATATATATATAGTTAGGCTAAAGACGTTGAGTGAATTTTGAAGGTGATAGTTTTCTTGAACAAATTCCGATTAAATTTTGAGAAATATTCATTGATTAATAATTAATCCATATGATTAGTTTTTTTAATAATGATGTTTAATAAACAATTGTTTCTTTTGTAGACTAGTTACTTCAATTAAATTTCAAAAAGAGTTTGCTGGGGTATCTAGATAGGATAGATTATCAATTATTCAATGTCAATTGATAATCTGCCCAAATAACAATCTTTGATTGATAATAATTTATCGTCAATTTTATTGCATCACCGTTGCTATCAGGCTATTCATGACCCACCCTTGTCACCTGTAAGCATATTATTGTATCAGAAACATAAAATAATATGTATCTATGTAGACCCCCCTCCCTCTTAGACTGCTTGCGTAATACTTGAATGGCCCCCTTTCTAGATAGTGGTGAGTAGGGTGACGATTCCCTACCGCATGGATCCAAATATGCCTAGTTGATAAGCATCGATCAATTGGTCCATTGGGGATGGTAGCCGGGATTGCCATTGGTTATCCACTTTTTGAATCTCGTGCCACCGGGATAATATATTTTGAGAAATTTTATGACAATTTTACTCTTTATTAAAATCAGGGGGCTGACTCGCCATACAAATGCGCTGAGTCAGTTTTGTGAAGGACGGCAGAAAATGAAACACTAGCGCCACTAGCGCGACGCCCTACATTTGAATTAGAGCTGATTAGAATCATGGGAGATTTAGTATTTTTCGCCCTTTTTGTAATGTTGTTGACGTATGTGTATAATTTAAAAACTTTGAGCTTGAATTAAGCAAGGATTGAATGTTTCAAGAATTAAAAAATAGTCCTTACATACACTGGAAATGTCGGTTTTTAATTTTCAAGTAGAATATATATGGTAAAATATATGTACAAGAAATGATAAAAATCATAACTTTTAATATTCAAGAATACTGAGTGCTGTTGGCACATCGTGGGTGTGGTGAGCCCACACTTGTAGTTATTTATAACTACAAGAAAACTATCCACCTAGAAACACTACCCGAATCGGGTAGTGTTACGCCTACCCTGAAAGGGAAATGGCTTAATGGTACACATACATATACATATACAATTGATAAAAACTACGTTTTACAAAATTTCGCGACTTTCTTTTTGGCAAAAGTATCCTTCTTTTAATTTAGGTTTCTTGTACTATTCTGACTGGAAGAAAATCATTATGTTACAATTATAATTTACTTAAATACTTGAATTTATTAATAAATTAATGTAATTGTACATAAATGTCGAAAATCAGCGATAATTCAAAACTGTCATTAATGTTACTTTTACATTCTTATTAAAGATAGTAAGGGTCTTAAAATATTTTTAAAATAAAAAAAAACTATTTAAACTATAATTTTACACACTATCACAATAATCTAAAAGTTTGGCAAGAAGAACAATATATATCAAAATTTAATTTAAAAATAAATGTAGTCATGAAACCGTCACCAGAGCTATTCGATTATTTTAGGTTAAAGGACATCGGTGTAAACAAATCGTAATACCGCTATAACCGTTCCATCCGGAGCTGAAACTTCCTTTTTGAGTCGTACTCTGATCGAGAGTTCAGTGCTATACATCGATGCCCCCCATTTTTATAACACATTTATCCGTAAATGAATAAAATACGGCAAATAGACGATAAAGTTATTACATGTCACGAGTTTTTATATGAAAAATAATAACAGGCAACGAGCAGACAGGGCGTCCCAGAGGTAGGTGGCGCCAATGTTTCACGACTCGCCGCTCTTCACAAAACTGACACGCTCCTCTAATGCAAAAGCGAAAATCGTGTCACCCCCCTGGTAAAATTGACTTTATTAAGAACCGGCATAGTTAGGCAACATTTTGTAGCCACGCAGGGGCTCAGGATTATTGAATAATAATTTACTTCAAACTTATTACTGCCTTATTATTGACTTCTATTGTTGATGAGCTGTATGAATTTGGCTAATAAGGCTTATTGCTTATAAGGAGGGGAAGGGTGTGGCCTTATAAGATTTTGGGAAGTACCCGGTCCCAATTGCCACAGGTCGCTGCCAAAGTTTGAATTTTCTGATGGCGATTGCCATTCTTAATAATTTTTCCTAGTGAACGTCTTGTCTCGAACAATTATTATTGTCAATATGAAATAATTTGTTACTGCGGTCAGTCTGCAAGTATCAGCATCGCATGAGAAATTGAAAGTATCTCATAAAGGAGGCTGAATCGTTGTGCACCTCCGTTCGTCTCATTATACTCGTCCGTCCACGCGGGGGGTCTGATTACGAGTAGGTGTGGTTTAGACTGCGTGGCACTCATATTCTAGCTCTCTTTTATTGAATAATGTGTAACCTCTTATAACGCATTAATATAGAACAAGGATGGGGCATCCAGCTCGGCAATCATACTTCTTAACTTATCTGGTACGCGGATATTGCGGAGCCTAGCAACGATAATTTTGATTTGCCCAGCTTCATGGGGTCCACCGTAACGAACCCGCCCTAGAATTGCTAACAAACGTCCCTGGCTGTTTATGGTGTCTGAGGTGATTATTACATCCTGGCTCAACGATTTATATAATTTGACCTCATCATTACTTACTTTCTATGCATCTAGTTATCGGGCCATATGGGCATTTAGAGCTGGTAATGCTTCGGATGCACGAGTTAGACATGAAGGTACTGACAAGTGTCGTGTCAACTGGTGCCCTGCTTAATAGAATAATGACATTCAAAAAAGATTGGAATCCTTATAATTAAATTAAAGCGCCTCCGTTTAGGAGAAATTAATGAGTTAATCAAATCATGTAACAGTAACCTCCTCATGACATGATCGAACAACCAGGCGGCACACATAGTTGAATTAATGATGAATTATAATCGAATGGGTTGATGTCTACATCGGGTAATTCTGTAGATCAATTTCATGCTTTTTCTAGAACACGAGATAATGCTTAATGCCTTCACCTAGGTGATCTTTTCAATTGAGAATATCCTACTTGAGTGATGAGGATCTCGGTGTGTCACGAGTGTAAGGCCATGCCCTGAGGAAGAGAATTCAGCTAGGTCATCTGGAAGTTATTCAAGTAATGTTGTGACATGAATTTTATCAATACCCCCATGTTAGGCTCAATAAATTGCATTTAGTGTGATTATCCCTAGTAATGTGAATGAGCAGTCCCTGGACAATATTTGATAATTATCTATATAACTATAAAAACATACTGGCATTTGTGCCAGCTCTGCTGTTGATGTTGTTGATTGTGGTACTGAGGATATTTGACTTCGCAACCTTGGGAGGGCGAGTTAGGGTTAGGCAGGCTGGAGGTCTGTGGAGGCATCCTGATTTGTGGAGATGAGGTGAACCTTCTGGTTGAAGATTCCTGCACTGCCTGCAAAGGCGTTGATGTTCATGTAGCTAAGGACGACTCTAATGGTCCAGAAGCTCCTTCAGGGCAGTCAGAATGAGCTAATGGCAATTGACTTATATGTATTACATGTAAACTTGAATCTGAGTTATTATTAGAATTTTCTTGTCGGCGACAGCAGGTCCAATAGGTGATCCATAATCCAAGTATTTTGGCATGACAGATGTACATGATTATGATCAATGTTGTTATTCCCAATCCTGTATATGCTCCATGTATTAAGTTGAATTAAGCCAACAGCCATACCACGCTGAAAACCCCAGTTCTCGTCAGATCACTGAAGTTAAGCAGCGTTGGGCGCGGTTAGTACTGGGATGGGTGACCATTCGAGACTACTGAGTGCTGTTGGCACATCGTGGGTGTGGTGAGCCCACGCTTGTAGTTATTTACTACAAGAAACTATCCACCTAGAAACACTAGCCGAATCGGGTAGTGTCACGCCTACCCTGAAAGGGAAATGGCTTAATGGTATAAAAAAGTTGTTCTCTCTTTCCTCTGTAGGCTCAGGTCATATAGTTGTTATTCTATTTGCTTCAACGTCTCCTCACCTTCTTGAAAAGAATTTGAATATAGGTTTTCGGGGGAAAACTGGACTGCTGAGAACACTGGTAAGACCAAAGGTTCGATATTTCTTAACCCAGTAGATAATTTGCCCAAATCCAAATGTATCGAAGGGTTATACAGGGTTATTTTGGTACCAGTGCTGGTTCTGTTCCGACCAATGACACTTGGAGGTTCGTAATGTACAGCCTGGAGAAACTCTAATCAGTCCTATGTCAGAAAGTTGTAGTTGGTTGGAGGCCCTTCCTGCGCAGATAAGCTCTACCTTAAGCTCCGTTGGGGTGGAGTAGATCCAACCGCTGAAAGCTGGGATGGCTTTCCAAAAAAGGTAGCGATCAGAGGATAACTGAATGTTGCATTGCTTGAAGGCTGCCATGGTTGGGTTAATTAGTAACTGCATCTTGCAGGTTTGGTGTGAAGACGCCTCGTATATTGGTAATAATCCGGGACAGAGTATGTAATCTCTGTGGGCCTTGCGCGACTGGTGTTTTTCTTGGGTTAAGAGCAAGTAAGTATGCTCTATGTCTTCAACTACGACGTAGGTTGCCGCTGATCGAATGTATGCTTGTTCTGTACAGTTCCTCAGGAGGAAATGGTAGTCCTGTATACAGTGTATTTCGTACAAATTATATTCGGTTTTCCCTATCAGTGGGATACCATTACAACTTGCAATCTCCCATTCTTACAGATGATCGTAACTTTTGCCACTTGAGCAAGTTCTTCAAGGCTGACGTGGAGGCCGGAAACTGGATCCAAGATCCGGTTTTTGGAACGAAGTTACTCGTTTAGGCTAATATCGATGGCGTGTCGTAGTTGCGTTTGATGGGCATCTTGGGTCTGTGCAATTTTATGTAATTCCTCTAGTTGTGACCGAATAACATGTGTTTTTTGACCAACTAGGTGTGAGATGTTTGCTTGTGCTATGTTCAGGTCATTGATCTTCATCTCCGTGGCCTGTCCATCGTCGTAGGTTAGTAACCCAGCAAGAAGGCTGCCCGGTAAGGTCTCAGTTGTTTTAGGATTCAATTTATATTTACTGAGTAGCGTAGTGAATCAACGGATTAATGCTGAACAATATTCCTTGGGCAAGTTGTGAATCCGTTCCTGGTAATGAGTGAGTGTATGCTTTCCAGTTCATGAATCGCCTCCGCAAGGTGTGTTGACGTTCGTAAAAGATCCCAGTGCCAGACTGGAAGTGCAGGTTCTGGAAAATATCTACTGCCATGATGAGTGTGATACAAAGGATACAACTCGTTGCTATTGCGACCTGTTGTTTGAGTCTGTAAATGATCTCGTACAGAATTTTTTTGATTGACAATTATTAGCATCAGGTGACCAAGATCTTATTTAGCATGCTTGGTGAATCTTGTATCATCGTCACTTTCCAGCATGTCAGTGTGGTTTCCGGTGGAACCCGCGATGATAAAAGTTCCTGTGGCCCTCTTATCAAAATTCTTCCGACAAACATCTTCAGCTACGAGTATCTCAAGTTTTTCTTCGAGTGGAAGGGAGCTAGGCATGCGGGCAACACGTCAATGAAGTAATTCGAAAGGTGTAAAATTCGTGGACTCATGTATAGAAGTGCTGTACGCAAACATAGCAAAAGTCTATCCTAGACATCATAATTTTCAGCGTAATGCCTAATGTAATCCGTTAAAACTACATAGGGGCTTCGATATAAGGATCCCCAAGTGAAGGTATTCCGAGAATTGCTGGCCTCGTGTGGCCTCGGAATGTAGGGATGTGTAGAGTAAAGGAGGCGGTACTCAACGATGTGTGAAACACTACACACGTTCACACGCCACGGACTGTTTACGGACTGTTTACGTTTGGATGGCTCGGAGATAAGGTCAAAGCGATGCCCGAAACCGACCTTATCTCCAGGCCCCAGTGTATATGACTACAAACGAATGACCCGTTAGTTTGGATACGATACCCGGACGTAGTTAATTGTTTTATGCCAAATGTCTTTTCTAACGTTCGCAATATCCTGTTAACGAAGCTAGTTCCATGGTTTGTAAGGATGCTGTGGGGTCGTCCGTAATGCGCAATTAAGTGTTGCGCGACCGCATGGGCAATCGTGATGGCCCGTAAATTTGGGATGGGTACTGCAATACAAAACTTCGAGAAGTTATCCTGCATTGTAAGGATATGTAGATTACTATTATGGATTGTTGGCAATACTCCTACTGTAGCGAGCGAGACTTGATCAAATACCCCTAACGGAGTATCGGTGATGACCATGGGTTCTCGTGTGCGTGCCCCAACTAACTTGTTTTGTAGACAACTTTAAATATCCCGAAGATATTACATATCTTAATTGCGTAGTCCCGGCCAGTTGTAATGTTCTCTTATGTGACGACAGGTTTTTGCAATACCCTTACGGGCTCCAAAGAGGCTATTATGATGTTGGGATATTATTTGGGGTCGGGATTCTTATAGGGGGCATGGTCAATTAGCCATGACACAAAGTGATGCGAATTGCACCGCCCCGGCATATATTGGACAATAGTTCAGTCATTTTCGTTTGTGTCAATGTTCCTAACAAATCACCTGAGTTTGCCATTCGACAGGTTGCACATCGGTCGCGTTCTAATCCCTGTTTGAACTTCAGTAACCTAACTGTTATATCGTTCCAACTTATATCATCGGGATGGTTTCGCTTAAAAACAATAGAATACACCTTGTATTTGCCAAATATGGTAACTAATATCTGGCCTTTTTGTAAACGGTATTGCCACAAATCGTAGAACAGGCCTGCCCAAGTAGGGGAAAACTGCTCATTCACCACATGTTCCATTTCCACCACCAGTTCCCTCCGCTCAGCTTCGGATGCTTGGGGAGGTGGTCGCTCTCTGAAAGTTGTGGCGCTTATACATTTCCTTTATTTGTTTCTGCAAAGTACAATGTAATAATATAATTACCATTCATATTTTTCAATTGTTGCATTATTAATAAAATAATATTCCTGTCATAAGAAACATTAAATTTTTCACCGCAGGATGTCCGTAAACGTTTCTGTTTCACTTGAGGTTCATTTTACAGCATTAAAATAAAAAGATTATATTTCAACTTAGTCGCCCCAAAGCACCAACTTTAAAACGTATCTACGATCCTGGATTCTGCAAACTACGTCACACGGCACGTGCCACGAACCACTACCACGTCCTTCTGGAGGCGAGTAGAGGCCCGTGGTGGTGGAAATTGAACATGTGGTGAATGAGCAGTTTTCCCCTACTTGGGCAGGCCTGTCCTAGAATTCGACATGATCCGTTGCGATTAGTAGTTTGTAAATTTTATTCGTGGGTTCGCAATCCTCAGCGATGAACTGTGCGTAATTGTCGTGCTTGAAGGTCAGTGGTTCCGTCGATTCGTGTTGAATTGTTGATTGCATGGATTTTGGAGATTCGTTGAGCTAATTAGTGGTTGCTGCAGTTTTGTCCTCCGTGGCAATCACCTGAGATGAGCTGGGTGGATCAATTTATGGTATGTTCACCTCCATGGGCTTTCTGATTCCAAAACCAGTGGTGACATTATGCAAAGCAGACAATGTTACTGGGGTCTTGTGAGAATTTCCCACCATTTGCTTTCTTGTAGAAGCGGGATCCTTAGATGTAGGGCCCCGAACCTTGTCCAGTGTGGTTGGAGTAGAGCCGGCTTTGGGACAAGGTAGGGTTGAAGGAGTCTGAAACAATGATTGTCGTGAAGGTTGCTACCCTATAATGGGAAACTATATCATGTCCAGCATGTCTTTGAACCTGAAAATGCTTTTATTTCGATTCTCAATAGTACTAGGCCTAGCCTCAACTGGGACTTGCCTAGTATTTTCATTCACCTTTGCTTGAGTTAATTTGTTCTGATAGTCCTGGAATGACTTCAAGAAATTTATTGACGCGTTCTGAAAGTCGATCCTCGAGGCCGGTGCAGGTGATAAAGGCTGATCTAACCCTTCTTGATCTCAAAAGTAGGATTGATGATCAGTGATGGATCGTTTGAATTCTGAAATGCATTTATTTACTGCCTCTTTAGAGGGATTTGATTTTCTGTGGCTGGAGCCATTTACTCTGTTTCTTCGCCTGAGTCACTATCTTCACTACTAGTGTTATTAGGACTGATGTCTATGATAATATTGTGGGCTTCCAGCGGAGGTTCCTTATTATTATTATCCTTATTGAAGGTATTATCGTCCAGCTGTGGTTGGTTAAGTGATTGTACTCCCTTGGTCCCTTACCGGGTCAGCTGATCTGCGACTTCATTGCCTTTGATACCCTGATGACTTGGGGCAGGCCTGCCCAGATAGGGGAAAACTGCTCATTCGCCACATGTTTGAGTTCCACCACCACTTCCCTCTTCTCAGGTCCAGAGGCTTGGGGGGTGGTCGCTCTCGTGAAGTTGAATGAGTAGAGGTCGGTGGTGGTGTTAAATTCCCATCTGGCAAATGAGCAGTTTTCCCCTATCTGGGCAGGCCTGACTTAGGGCATGGTTCCTCGTTATGTCTAGAGGTGCTAGCGCCATGCGTAATTATTCTAGTTGTGTTAATTAACTACCTGCTTTCCTTTGGCAGCTTTTCAACCAATTCTCTCCCAAGTGGGAATCAACTTGGTACAAGTGTCAATAAGGAACTTTGAATTAGTTTGGATCTTTAATTTAGTTAGTCCTCGTGCCGATGCCTTTTCAGCAGCTGATGCGGAAATGTTCCAGGGATGATCCTAGTCGAACCAAACTCCGATTTCTCCGGCGGGTTCCCCTTTGTTACTGTAGGTACTAGCCCCATTAATGTATACTTCCGTCATTTTATCACATAAATTATGAAACCAAGGGTTGGCACTTGGAGGCAGACTTTGGGTCCACCTTTAAAACATTTGTGTTTTTTGAAATGACTTCTTCTGACTTCTGACATGATGGTTATAAATATGTAGGCACTTCAAAAATACTGATACTATGAAAACACTATTTAACACGCTAGTAAGGTCAAAGCTGGATTATGGATATATAATTTGGTGACCTGAGTTTAAAAGTATATAATTTCGATTGAAAGTTGTCGAAAAAGATTCTTAAGGTACCTACATTGGAAGCAAAGCGGCACCTATTCGCCACCTGGTCATGATATTTTTCCTATAAGGAATACATTCAATGTTTCTATGCTGAAGGACAGGCGTGTCTATACTAGTATTACATTTTTACTTAAAATAATTCGAGGAATAATAGATAGTTCTGAAACGCAGCTGGACACATTTTGCAATGCGGTACAAGAATTTGTCTCACAAAAAGAAGCCTAATTAAATATTACTATATGCTTGTATTTTTATTAAACTTAAAAACTGAAATACTTAATTGTACACCTATTACATGCGTATAAAACCGCTGTAGCTCTGTAAATGGTCTCTGACTGTTGAGTTTAAATAAACTAAAATGAAAATGAAATGAAATCTTGATCAATTTCTTTGCGCATGCGCGCAGTTTGCACAAAATATTGAAATTAATAAGTCCATAAATTTAATTGAATGAATGATATTTTATAAATGGAAGATGAAAGAGGGTTGATTTTGCTTCTTAAATGCTCAGGATACTTTCCAGTAGTGTGCAAATTACAATCTTCTTGATTAAAAATATATAAGAAGTGTGTACAAAGCAAAAGTGCGGTCTTTTTTTGAAAAATTCGAAACTTTATGATAGAACAGTTAGTAAATTCAACAGTTAAAAGAAAATATATTGTCCTATTTATTATTCTTACAACTAAGTATTGCGAAAAATTTCAGCAAAGTGAAAGCTGATCTATATTGCTAATGTTTGGTATGTTTATGTCGTCTAATCGGCCTCATACTGTTTTTTTTTAAGTGCTGTGACATATATAGATGGTTTTAATGAGGAATAATTACACGTTACTTGTTTTTTAGACATTTGAGACATGATAAAAAGCGTGGTCGAAGTGTGATTGGCTCTTTCTGACGGCAAAATAATTGTCGCATTCGCATGGCATTCGCATCGCAGATACTCTGGGATAGTGCGAAATGTTTGTATCTTGATCATTTTTCGTTGCGATCATAACATACATAGGCTCCAGTTTGTAAGGTAATTTGCACTTGTGAGGCGCCAAAATGAGCGCCTTGAATCTGTTTTACGTATTTCAATATAAAATTTTTCGAAAAATCTATTGTTATAAATACGTCGTCAAAAGTTAATTGCTCTTACAAAGTAATGATAAAAGTTGTTTAGTGATGAGTATTGTAAGCATGTCACAAAAATGCTGAAGTTTTTCTATTTAGATTGTCAACCAATTCACCGAGAAATAATCTATTTAGCATTTTTTTAAGTAACGTTTACGTGACAATTTTTATCCTTTGCTCCCGGACGATCTACCTTTTGTGTAACCATTCAAAAAATTGTACAGGAATTTTTCTTGATGCTTTAATGATATTAACAGTTTTAGCCCGACAAACTGAGTATTCGCGATACATACATTTCTTGTTTTTAAAAGCACAGCTGCAATTTTGTCCAAAATCAATTATATGTTATCATGTTGTTTACATATGCTATTCAGTGAAAAAAAGGAAGACCGGCTTACTTTTCGATGACCCTCATTTACATATTTCCCGTACAAAACTGACATAGGTTCAACAAGAAACCTTTTTGGCTTATAAAGTTTTTTTCTGACAATAAAATCTTTTTTATAATAGATATAATAGTATTATCGTTATATATCGAAAACAGGAATTTCTTGGTTGAGAAACTGCTTTTTCACCAATTGCAGATTTAGTCTTATTTATAATTTTATTTAATTTTGAAAGAGCTTCGTCTGCATTGATGAAAAGAGCATTACGAGTTTTTGGGTCTTTATTTCGTAGATTAGACAATATGGATTCTCTGTTAAGAGAAGTCGTTTCTCTACTGCTTTTAGTCCCTTGCGCATCGTATCTTGTACTTTTTTTCTTAAAAGATGATGAAAGAGTACCTATTTCTTGCATTCTGAAGAATCTACGTTTGCACTTATTAGCTTTTTCACTGTCTTCTTTAACCGTATTTTCAAATGTTCAATGATTTTTTTATTTCTCGATTGCCTTTTTTTTGTATTTGCAAGTTTTTGGAGTGTCGTATGAGACTTCAGTTTTTGAAATTGCACGGTTTCTCATTTTTTTAAGTCTCCATATTTTTCTATGGCGTTGTTTTTCCTTCAAAGTAATTTCAGAAATTGTTTTAATATCACCAGTTTTGCGAGGACGTTTGTATCATTTCCTTTATTTATTTTTATTCTTTTACGTGATACTGGATCAGTAAAGTCTGTTCCTTTTTGTGACAGAATGTGTTTTTCCACGGTACTTTAGGCATAATCAAGTGAATGACCGGCGGGTACGCTGTATAAAATAATTCTATTATAACCCAGATAACAATTTGCTCACACCTTGCCCGCATGGTGTCTGCACGCGTGTCGATCGATCAGCACGATGTGAGGGCAAGATGCAGATATATGTGTCCTCATATGCGTTGCATACGCGCCGCACGCGTGTCGCACGCGCGTGCCAGCGTCGTGCTAGCATGCACGTGTTTTGATTTATAATTATTGAAAACAAGATGTTAAAAATAACATAAGTAACAGGAAACATTGTATGACGTTTTTAAGAAGAAACTCCTGTGTTGAAAGTTGTTCTTTCACAACTGATGATGCAACAGGTGTTTATTTCAAAAGCGACATAGACAAAATTATTCCTGCTACCTCTTAAATAATGTATTAGCGAGAAATATATATTTATCTGAAAATATTTTTTTATTTCGAACAATTTAAATTATTCAACACAGAACGTTTATTCATCACTTTTGTTAAAAAACCAAGAAGGAATTTTAAAGAACACTATACTTTTGAATCATCCAGTTAATTACTTGCAATTAATTGTTTTTCAAGTTGCATATTTTTAATCGTTCTACTACTTAGATTTAAGAACTTAAATCTCAGAAATAGAACGATTAAAAATGTGAACTTGAAAAACTTGTTTTCGATCATTTTAAATCTGAATATAGTAAATATAGTAAAAAATATTGAACCATTTTCCGAACCAAAACCCAAGAAGAAATGTTTATTTAATTTGAACAAAAATAATTATTCACTTTTACTTCAACTTTTTGTCTGTAAAATAAACTTGGAAAATAACCAAAATTTAGAGCATGAAGCGAATTTGATCATAGTTTTATTTTTACACAACTGCTATATTATGTTTTCAGTAATAATGCGCTTTTTGTGCCACACTCTTCACCGCACGCTATATGCTGACATTTTGCCCTAAGTACCTGACGAGCATGATAGACGCACGCTGTGCTGCATATCATGCAGACCGTGTGCGGGCACTATGCGGGATTACTTATTACCCTCAGAACGTGCTGTCACTGTGCTTGCATTGTTGCCGACACATCGTGCTTGCATGCCATGCGCCCATGTGCGTCCGCATGCATTGTTATCTGGGAAATGTACCAATTAAAGTGCATCTCTTTCTTCAGTTTCGACCTTTGATTGATGTATAAAACAGTCTCCAGATGGAAAGGTCAGTAAAATCAAAACAAAAACTTTGTTCCATTGAAAAATGGCAACATTTCGGACTCAATGTGGTCCCTTTTAAAGCCTATTGAAGCCTAAGAACAGTAGTTTCGAAGACAAGTAAGAAAAGACTAGATTTTCCATGTTTACAAAATTCGGTTGAGAAAAGAAAAAATGTGAGAATGTCCAAAACAACAGCAATATTTATCATTATGTACTTTCAGATACATAATGATTGTTGAAATCACCAATTTTTTTGGATTTTGATGTTGGCTATGTCAACAATAAAATACCAAAACCGTTTTAAATTTTATAAACATTTCCGTGAATGTGGACAAACCCACATTTATTCGTACAGTTAAATCACATTGTTATTAAAAACAAGAGAGCTATATGGAGAGCTCCAAAAGTAAACCAATTAAAGTGCTATCTGAAAAGGGAAATTACGCGTAAATCGGTCACTTTAAATTAACGTCAGATTTCTTGCTCCTCATTATTATGCTTGAAATATTATATTTTTTAAAGTAAACGGTGTCTTTTATTAGTTTATCCTCTGGTCCAAATTAAAGACTTCGATTATTTTTCTAAACATTTCATAGTTACACTACCGGCGAAAATTATATACACGCCTGTTTTTGGAGCTGTCACGTAAGTACCTTAATTTTTATAATATTAGCATGCAAATTTTTTACTCGTAATACTCCGAAAGGTGATACAATTTAGCGTCTAATAAGTCCAAGGTCCAAGGTTCCAAAAAATTTGAATAACTCTGGGAAGAATTAACATTTTGTAAAGTTCTTTTGCTCAGTTTGGAGGAAAGTTTTCACAATATCTTTAGAAATTGTTAATAAATTTAAAAAATAGCACTAGATTGTGCCCTAAGTTCACTCTCTTAAACTGAACCAGTGAAATTGTCACTGGTTGAATCACTATTTTGAATTATCACTGGTGGGCCAGTGATTTTTCCACATTGACTGGGTGAAACAGTAAGTGACTCAACTAAAATAGCGCTACTGATTATACCAGTGACGCCAAATGATAGATTGAACCAGTGATATAGCGTTCCATGCGGACAAGACATGAACCTCCAGTCGTCCGGTACGCGCCCGTCGCCGGTCAGGTCTTGGCATTTCTCGAGTGAAAACGAGCCTTATTGTGTACTGGTGTTTGTTTTATAAATATTTGACGCCTGACTGCAATGAGCAGGGGATATAATATCTTTCGCTTGATAGTGGGAAGGCGACGCGACTCGTTGACATAACGACGGGTCTTCCCACAATTAGGCGCAACATATTATATCACATTATATGGCAGCCCAGCCTTCATTTATTGTTGTGAGAGTAAAGTGCGTTTTTCAAAAGATAATTTTACAACTGTTTCCACAATAGCGATTAATGATAAGCACCATACCCAAGCAGCTAACAGACGTCAAGGCATACGAACAGATGTCTACTGGTACTGAAAACCAGTGAACTTCACTGATTAAACCAGTGCCGGAACTCCACTGAATGAACCAGTGAATTCTCACTGATTGTCAGTGACACGCTTCTGGCTGTTTCTACCAGTGAGATTTCACTGGAAATCAGTGAGATTTCACTGGTTCATTTTAAGAGAGCAAACTTGTGCAGAAAATCGCAAAATCTAAGAAATCATTAATACTTACAAATTTTTTTCTAAATCATTGCCTATCATATTTTAATAAGTTTTAGTAATAATTACACTGCTGGAAAAATCTGTATTAAATTGAATACAAATGTATATGAACTCATTTGCCTACACGAAAGTTGAAATTTAATATACATTAAAATATGAATAGCTGTACACTTTATATTAAATATAATAATCTAAAAAAAATATCAATAGCCCCCAGTAGAACCGCGGTAAATCACACCTATGGCCACGTCTCACAACCGTGAGATGTATGGTCACAGGGAACGACAAAAAGCCGACGAAACCCTCGTGTGTTTTCAGGACACGAAGGGACCCAAGGATGACAGCTTTCTGCATCCATCTCGCAAGTGCCTTGGCATATTTTTGGCACGCTGGTATGGCTCTAAGGTGACGAACCAGTGATAGTTTCGCATCTCCGAGAGCACCTATCAGAAGGACAATTACTTGCACCGCATATTTTGGGTACAGTCGTTGCAGCTCTCTTTCAAGGTCTTGATACCACTCCTCTTTTTCTTTCTCCTTTGCAGTGATGTTGTATTCGGACGGAGCCGAGAATTCGATCACGAATATAGTTCGTTTCTCGAAGTCTTGGAGAACAATTTCAGGCCTTAAGTGCACAACGGAGACTGCTGCCCGAAAATCGTAGTTCCAGAAAATTTGGCACTTCTCGCTTCGGACAATTGACTCTATCTCCCTTGGAGCGTTCGGCAGGGCAGGGTCGCGACCAACACCGTAAGAGCGACAAAGACAATTGTCCAGGGATGGTCCCGAAGGACTAACCCCTAAGCGGAGGCGTAACAACCATGCCGAAAGATGAATGGCACCTGGGTGAGGTGTCTCGAACGGTGACTCTGGGATACAAGGTTGGACAAACCCCTTTCCCTAGCTGCTCGTGGTAACAACAATGACAACACCAAACATAGTTGTAGTAAGTGCGGTTCAAAACAATCGAACGCGCAGGGCTCCCAACAATGGGTCGGACAGCAATGCCGACTTCCCTAGAGTTGGGGGAGGCAATCAAGATGGAGTGAGTGCGATGGATCGGCGGGATCTCAATACTTTTGGGTGGACGGATCGACTCAGAGACGACCTGCTGGAGTGCTATGATATCAGTATGGCCCCTGAACGAAAAGGTTACATGGCGCGACTGCATGCTTTGTGGTGCAAGAAACACCCAGAGCTCTCGCATTTTTCGCATAAACGTCTGCAAAACCGTGCCGAGGAACTCCGGAAAAGGGGTTATATAAGAGGGAGCGCCTAATCAAACGCAGCCAGAACAAGCCGGCAACAGAGAAAGAGAGGCGACACTGAGATTAACCGCGAATAGGCATCCAATAGAGGAAGAAAGATGCTTCAAGACACGGAGAAACATCGAAATTCAGGTTTGTCCCAAGCCCAAAGATCTGACTGAACTGGATGATGAGTTTCGTGGAGATTTTTCCGAAGAATCCGACCTCTGGACCCTCAATTGTGGCATGTATAATGCAGCGAGAACTTTGGCAGATGCAAACCGTAAAACAAAACCAACGGTTGACCATAAGACCAGAAGACGAGTACAGCAACTCAGCACAAAGATAGGCTGGGCAAGAAAGTACGCGTCCCGCATTCAGTGTTGTTCACTGAACATCAGGCAGCATCACTGCCGATGGCACTGAGGATCAGGCAGCATCTGACCATCACTGCCGATCAGTGCTTGCACAAATTTGTAATGACCCTGTATTATCCTGTTCCTTAGAGGGCTATTTAGCCCTAGGGACTTTTCTTGAATAAATACAAATAGAAATAAATATTGTTGACAGAATACGAGTCCTATCTAACGCCATGAGAAGTTTAGAGCGGAGAGAGGTGGGTCAGAAAAAATCAACAGTTTTTGTCTGACCTATCTCGACTCTTCCAAGACCCTCCAGTTACTGACCATCCGCCCAAACCAGACGAGGTCGAAGCATTTTGGAGAGAAGTCTAAGAAGTCCAACATCCACTTGGAGAAGGCTCAAAGAACATAAATAGATTCAAGGAGCTGTGCAATCCTATCCTATCACTACCGAGGACGTGAAAAACGTATTGAGAGGCATGAAGAACTATTCCGCTCCGGGTCCAGATAGTATCAAGACATTCTGGTGGAAGAAGTTTCCTTCAACCCACCAGCATCTGGCCCGAATTTTCACCTCATATCTAAAGTCGGAAGAGCCTATTCCGGAGTGGTTGGTGGAAGGGCGCACAGTGCTCCTGCCCAAGACGGGCAACTTAGCTGACCCTAAGAATTATAGGTCAATAACTTGTCTGAACACACTGTATAAGATCTTCGTAGCTATCCCAAATGATAGGATTGTTCGGCCAATTGGACCTGTGTGGCGAGAGATGTATGAACAACGTGACTCAAAGAAAGGCGTAGCAGGATGTCGGGAGAACCTGCTCATCGATAGATGTGTTTGTAGAGACGCAGCATCCTATCAGCGATTCCTATCGATGGCCTGGATTGATCACCGGAAAGATTTCGATTCAACCTCCCATATACTTATCATCTGTCTGTTGGAAAGCTTAAAGGTTGATTCACACATCGTGAGGTGCATAGAGAGATTAATGCCGCTTTGAAAAACCAGATTTACTATCTCATCTGGAAAACATCGTGTGATCACTAACATTGTCACCTTTCAGAGAGGTGTGTTTCAGGGCGACACCATGAGCCCTCTTCTCTTTTGCTTCACATTATTGCCACTATCTCTCGCACTTCGCCATTCCGAAGGGTACCTCAGCGGCAAACCTGGAGGTCGACAGCATAACGTCACTCATATATTTTACATGGATGATCTCAAGATCTATGCTAGAAATCAAGAGAAACTACATCCAGCTCTAGACATTGTCAAAGAGTACACTCAAGAGATTGGAATGGAGTTCGGGTTAGAGAAATACGCCAAGGTTTATTTGAAGAAAGAAAAACTTAATGGCATTCTCGAAGACGCTGAGCTCGTCGACAGAAGCGCTATACGACACCTTAGCGCTGGAGAGGCCTATACATACCTGGGCGTGCCACAGAGCCACATTCAGGACGTGGCATCTATAAAAGATACTCTCCGAAGCAGATACAAATGTCTCATCCGGCAGATTTGGTCTTCCGAACTGTCGGCGAGGAACAAAGTATCTGCAGTGAACATGCTTGCCATCCCGGTAGTACTCTATTCATTTGGAGTAGTTCCATGACCGAAGGCCGAGCTCAGATCCCTTGATATTGGGACGCGAAAGGTTTTGCAAATGAACAAAAGCATGCACCTTAAGTCTTCTGTTCCGCGACTTTACATCTCACGCCGTCAAGGTGGTCGCGGAATACTGAGTTTGAATGTCTTCACAACACGAGAGAAGGAAAAAAAGGAAACACGAAGAAGCGGGCAAAGGGGCTTTTCTGTGCAAAGCAGCGAAGGAGAGTGCTGAAACACTCGGCCTTGATTTCAGTATCAGGGGTGAGCAACATGCATCAAATCTTATATATCTTGAGTACTTACTCCTGAAGGCCTGGATTAAGAAAGCACAGGAGAAAAACTTCCGCAAACAGCTCCTCGACAAGAGGTCCAACTTATGCGGGAACGAACTACATCTAAAGGCACATTGCAGCACTATGAGTGCTTTATTACCATCTCTGGCACTCTTACGGCATTAGCCCAAATACCGCTCCGCTAAACGCTCATAGGTAAATAGATTCAATTGTCGAAAATGAGAAGTGCCGTATATACTGGAACATTATATTCTTGACAATTGTTTCTGTTGCGCACTCAAGGCCTGATATAGTTCTCCTTGACTTCGAGAAACGAACCACGTTCGTTATCGAATTTTCGGCACCAGCTGACAAAAACGGCATAGCCAAGGAGAAAGAAAAGAAAGAGAGGTATAAAGATCTTATCAGGGAGTTGCGACGGTTATACCCGAAATATTCTGTTGAGCTAATCGTCTTAATCATCGGCGCTCTTGGAGGTGCCAAGGTTTCACTGGTGAATAGCCTGAAAAGCATTCCTGTGTGTCAACAAAATGCTGAGACACTTGCGGGAAAAATGCAGAAGGCGGTCATCCTTGGGTCGATCCGTGTCCTCAGGGTGCACGAGACTTTTGCCAGATCATCGTATTGAATTCGTCGCAGACCGTGACCACCTATCTCACGGTCGTGAGACATGGTTGCAGCTGAAATTTTACCGCGATTTCGCTGGGAGCAGGTGCAATTTTTCAGATTAGCACCCGCTTCCAGCGAAATCCTGCGCTTGTCCTTATAACAAACTTTTAACTACATATATATATATATATATATATATATATATA
>CAKNYM010050858.1:9589-23088 GCA_932195095.1 Andricus curvator
TATTTTTTTTTTTTTTTTTTTTTTTTTTTTTTTTTTTTTAATTTGAAAAAGAGTTATATATAGATATAGATGAAATTTGCTTCTGGTTGAAATATTAGAATAGTTATAATAATTGAATTGCAAATTTTCGAATCTTCAAAAACCTCAAATTCTCCCAAATCTCAAATATACCTCAAAGTTTTTGAAATACCGTGAAATTTGCTCATAAAAGATGATGAAAAGTCGCGAAAATCTCATGGAATCCTATATTTCTTGAATTCTGAGATCCAAAACGTCCCAAAGTTTCCGGAAAATATTTTCAAATTCTCTCAGATCATTGGATTGAAAATGAAAAGTGGCTTATAATGTTTTAAAACTTTTCTTATTAAAGGTGAATGTCTTTAGATTTCATTCCCAAAAATTCAAATTGATATAACACAACTTCAAGTAACGTGAAGCCATTAGGTTTTCTACCACAAAAATTGCCTGATTTTCGAGAAAAGTGTTGATACCTACCAAAACTCGACTAGAAACTACAATTTTTTCTTCGTCTTTTCCAGTATGTAAAAGATGGCAAAATCTGAGCCACAGATCGTGGAATAATTTTAAATCCCTGGATTTATCAGCCAAAACTTGGGGGACAAATGGAAAATGTTTTGCCAAAACCTTGATAAGAACTATCGATTTTGATAAAATTGTAAGGCTTTCTGGCAATTACTTAACAAGGATAAGTGCAGATTTAGAAAAATTTGGTCAAATTTGCCACTTGCTTCCCCACATCCGAGAACTGCAATTGCAGGATGTTGGTGAACGTAATTACTCACAAACTACAGTCGAAACATCTTGCCAAGTAATTCAATCGTGGTTAATATCACATGGTAAAAATATTACACTTTTTCAAATGAGAGTGAACGATGATCGATATGCCCAAGAACAGGATTTCGCCAGATTTTTAGGAGAAATGAAACAACTGAAATCTTTTGGTCTGGAATTGTATATGGGTCATGCTCAATACTGGACTGGTGCTTGTCTACTTGAATTACCATTCGAGATAATTCAGGAGATTATTTTAAGTGGGCCTATTAAGCATAATATATGGGCAATGGTTAGTGTCTTTTCTGATGAAAAAATATTATTTTTGTGTTCGTTCGAGTAGGTTCTTCGTATGTGCAATTGAAATTTCTTTATTGCAGATGCTCAAAAAATGCAAAAAGCTCCATACATTTAGCGTATCACGCAGTCGACGACCTGTAAATGAGATATTAAAAGCCTTACCTTCACATTTTCTCACTTTAAAGAATTTGAAGCTGCATATATCTTATCTTGAGAACCAACCTCTATTATTGTCAACAATGTCTGCTTTAATACATCTTGAAAAGTTATATGTTATTAGCTCTGCGAAATTCGTTACCGATGCATTTTTAGAAGTAGTCAGAAAAAATTGCAAGAAACTGACATACTTGAGCTTACGCGGTAAGTAAATTAATGAGGTTATCAGCATTAATTTCTACCTTTTTTTTATACTTTTTTAACACACTAAAACTTCGGGTATCAAATTGTTGCAGTTATTTTGATGTAGAATTTCAACTCAATATGATTCGCTTTAGAGGATCAATGAAAATTAAGGAGAACAACTTCAAGGCGTATTAGCATCAGTATACAAAACAGAATGACAGTTTACGATTTTTGAAAAACATTCCTTTCTGCCAAATTCAAGTTCTGCAAATCGATAATCGATCCTTGATCGAGATTTGCTGACATTTGTAAACAAATATCCACAACCTCAGTAATCATAGATTTAACTAAACGGAGCTAAGTAGATAATTTTTTTCAAAATTTGATTAACAATTTAATTTTAAACGATCATCAACAATTGATCATCATTCAGGTAAGAGGTTTAAATAATTTTATAATGTGTTGAGTAGTTGAAATTTTATGACAGATAATTGATCTCGAAATTTGAATCAAGTTGATCATGAATATAGGTATCAAAACGTTGCATCCTTTTGATACATTTGCCGCATCAACTTGATACCTGGTAGTTTTGTGTGAAATTAATCTCTTTATTCATTTTGAATTTGATTGGTATTTTTAGATTGTCGTGAAATAACGGATGTTGGAATCTCCAGTATATGTCATTTGGAGAAACTGACTTATTTAAAAATATATGGACTGCCAAAAATAAGAAACCCACCACTGGAACGATTAACAAGTTTAGTTGTATTAGATTTATCTTGGTGTAGAGATATACAAAAGGAATGTTTGTGCTTCTTTTTGAGGAAAGCACATCAACTCCGCGCACTCTATGTTAACGACTATAGTTTCGTTACTAGCGAACTTTTGAATGCTGTTACTGAAGCTGCAAACATTCGTAATTCCAATAACAAACTTGATTTATATGTCAGAAATACTCGTCCAATTCTGAAATTGATCAGTGAAATACCGCCCTCAGTGAATATCCTTAAATTGGATCATGTGCCAGTTGCGAAATATGGTGTTGAAAATGCATTTCGGCATATAGACCATCCAGAGATTCTTATTACTGCCCGTGCAGAAATCTCGACGTGGCGCCGCATCAGCCTATCGGGTCACATGTGGCAGAATTTGGGCCCAGTCTGGCAATCCTAATAGCAAAAGATTCGAAAGATTCAAATTTCGAACCCGATCAGGATCAGAGAAAAAGTTCTTATTACCTAATTGAAAGATTCATCAGGATTATTTACTTCAATAAAAAAAAATCGCCCAGGTAGCACAAAAGGTTCCTCGTACATTCCTAGAACGTTCCAATGAAAGGTTGGGAGAATTTCGAAAAATGTTCCAGGAAGATACCCGGAAGTAGGTAAATGTCCACGTATCCAGGAAGGTTCTCAAGGAAGGTTCGGGGAATATTCGAGAGAAATTTAATTCCTTTAATTAAATTTATAGCATGCGAAAATTTTCACGAACATTCCGCGAACTTTCCTTGGGAACCTTCCTAGATATGCGGATATTTACCTACATCCAGAAAAATTCCGGATACATTTTTTCGGAATTCTTCGAACTTGCGTTGGAATGTTCCAGGAATATTCAGGGGAACTTTTGTGCTATCCGGGCGAGTAATAATACTTCAATATCATTTGTTGCATATAATTCTAACTATATCTCAGGCCTCACAGACCGGTCCCTATATCCCCTATTGTACCCTATATTCAGTTAAGGTCCCTAAAGTACCCTATTTTCAATATTTGGTCCCTATGGTACCCTATGCCACTTTTCTTTCAATAAATGAACTCGTGGGCTGATCACTATTCAATACAGGACATATTTTTCAAGTGTCTTGAATTCTTTTGAAATATTTGAGGGTATTTTTAAAGATTCCGATAATTTTTTAATAGATGTCAAGAATTTGAAAGGATTTTTAAGATTTCAAACTATTTTTTAAACTTCTAAGACATTTTCAAGAGCTTTTATTTTTAAATATTTTAGGGAATTTTAAAATATTAGAACATTGCGCACTAATTACCCTTTATTTAGAATAAAATCTACTAAGTGGAACTACTTTGTTACAATTGAACGATTTTGTAACATTTTTAAAATTATTTTTGAACTGAAAATTTAACTTTTCTATGTTTGGTTAAAAATTTATTTTCTGCAATTAAAAATTCAACTATTTGGTTGAAAATTCATGTATTTTATTACAAATTAATCTTTATTGGTAGAAAATTAATCTTTTTGGTTGATTTTGGTTTAATTCGTTTTTTTTTATAAAAAAAAAAAAAAATTTCAACTGAAAATTTAACTATATCATGTTTGTTTGAACTTTAATCTTCTTCGGTTGAAAATTCAACTATTTGTTTGAAAACTTCTGTATTTTGTTGAAGCTTTGTCTTTTGTGGTAGAATATTAATCTTCTGGGTGACTAATTCACCTTTTTGGTTGGGAATTCAACTATTAGGTTGAAAATTCCATTAAAAATTAGAATATTTGCTTGAAAATTCACGTATTTTGCTAAAAATTATTATTTTTTGCTAGAAAATTAGTTTTTTATTGAAAATTAATTTTTCTTTTATTGAAAATTAGTGTTTTTATTGAAAATTAATTTCTTTAACTAAAAATTTAATTAAATTTTTTGTCGAATTTTTTTTTGATAGACATTTAATCTTTTTGACAGAAAATTCTTTTGTTTGGTTGAAAATTTAACTATTTCGTTGAAAATTTATTTTATTCGCTTAAAAAGTTATTTCTCTAACTGAAAATTAAATTATACTATTTTTCGTTGAAAAATGATCTTTTTTATTCGAAAATTTCATTGAAAATTAAAATATTTGGTTGAAAATCCATGTATTTTGTTAAAAATTATTCTTTTTTGGTAGAAAAATAGTTTTTTTTCTATTGAAAATTAATTTTTTTAAACTAAAAATGTAACTATTCCCTTTTTCGTCGACATTTTTTTTCATATACATTTAATCTTTTTGGTTGAGAAATTATCCTTTTAAGTTGAAAATTCATCTATTTTGTAGAAAATTTGTCTTTTTTTGGTAGTAATATAACCTTTTTGGTTGAAAATTCAATCATTAGGTTGAAAGCTCCATTGGAAATTAAAATATTTTGTTTTCAATTAATTAATTTTTTTGCTTGAAATTTCATTTCTTTGCTTGAAAATTAGTTCCTTTTATTGAAAATTAATTTTTTTAACTATTCCATTTTTCGTCGAAACTTTTTTCATAGACATTTCATCTTTTTAGTTGAAAATTCATCTGTTTGGTTGAAAATTTAACTATTTCGTTAAAAACTTATTTCTCTAACTTAAAATTAAACTGTTCTATTTTTTGTTGAAAATTTATCTTTTTTAGTTGAAAATTCATCTATTTTGTTGAAATTTTGTCTTTTTTTGGTAGCAATATAATCTTTCTGGTTGAAAATTGAACCATTTGATTGAAAATTTATTTTTATGATTGAAACTATTTTATTTTTGCTAGAAAATTGATCTTTCTCAGTTAAAAATTCACTTATTTTGTTGAAAACTCATAATTCCCAGAAATTTGTTATTTATTTCAATAGTTTTAAGGGGTTTCAAAGACTTTGAAATATTTTAGGGTATTTTAAGTTTCCAAGGCATTTTCAAGAGATTTAAATAATTTCAAGGGATTTCCAAGGGTTTCAATAATTTTAAGGGATTTTAATATTTTAATGGATTTCAAAGAATTTATTCACACGAAGTGAGGAATTTCGTAATGTTTTAAACATTTGGAATTCGCCCTGAATTCTTAATAATTAATCCTGAATTATTTTGAATTCTTCTAAATTCACTCAATTTTACTCAATTCAGTGGATTCTTAAAAAGTTTTTGTTTAATTCTTCTTGAAGTCTCTTAAACTCACCTGAAGTTCTTAAGAATTTCATCAAATTCTTTTAAATCCTCTTTAATTTTTTCTAAACTGATTTCAAACTTGCTCAATTCAATGCATTTTTTCATATTTTTGAATTGTTTTGAATTCACTTGATTGCTTTCTATATTCAGCTTGATTTTTTTATGAATTTCATCAAATTCTTCTCATCACCCTTAAATTCCACTAAATTCTCTCAAATTCTACTGAAATCAATGGAATTTTTTCGATTTTTAAAAGTATTTCCAATTCGTTTGAATTCTTTTAAATTGATTCGCAGTCATGAGTCACTTTTTTGGTTATAAATTAGTAGGTTTTTCATGATTTGAAGAGATTTGAAATTCACCCTGAATTCTACTAAATTAACTCAATTCAACTTAATTCAATGGATTTTTTTCAAATTTTTAAAGTTTTTATTTAATTGATCCTGAAGTATTTTAACCTCACCTAGAATTCTTAGCCATTTCATCATATTCTTTGGAATTCCCTTGAATTTTTCTAAGCTTATTTCAAAGTTACTGAATTCAGTGAAGTTTTTTCGTATTTTTGAATTTTATTCAATTCATTTGAATTTCTTTAAATTCACCTTGCATTTTTATGAATTTCATCGAATTTTTCTTATTTATCTTAAATTCCCCTAAATTCATTCCAATTTCACGGAAAAAATGGAGTTTTTTGGATTTTTTTAAATTTTTGCAATTAATTTGGATTCTTTTAAATTTAACTTGAATTGTTTTGAAATCTTATGAATTTATCTGGAATTTGTAACCCTTTGAGCGTGAACAAAGTACCCTTTGAGCGTGAAAAAAGTACCCTATAAGCTTGACAAAAAGTACCCTTTGATCCCTATATTTTATCCCATAGGAACTGTGCGGCCTGATATCTAAGAAGATTTGAGATATTTCTGTTTATTTGATTCATGTGTCGAAGGAAGTGAAGGAATATGAAATTTCTGAAGGTTGACCCAGAAATGAGCCGATTAAAAAGTTGTTTGGAAACATATTTTGAGGCCTTTCTATGCAATTCTTTTTCATATATTGAGCTTTTCGAATATGTTTTTTCAAAATAACTGATTTTTGGTTGCATAATGTTTCTGAGTCTTTTTGTTCAAGAATAGAATTTTTGCACAGATTGACTTGACGATATTGTGTTTCTAATTTTCTTCTTAAAAATTAAATTTCTTATAGTGAAAAATCACCCTTCAATATCGTACGCAAACTTACTTGTAGTTGATATTGTAATAATTGAAAAAGTACAATAAAGAAACTGAAGCCAAATTTTAGATACCTTGACTTTTTGTTTAAATGGCTAACTAGCAGATTAGCTTGTACGTTACTATATCTGGAATGTAATGTCGAATTACAATTCAGGTACTAAGGATTGAAGAATTTGAAGAAAAAAATTTCCCATGGTAACTATATGAAATTTAAACTTTTCAAAATTATCTTATAAAATTATTAGATTATAAAATTATACACTTTAAAAGGCTATTGTTTAAACCTATTGAATACGCAGCGGCTACAAATTTGAAATATTTTAAGTGTGGAAAGTTACGATTTGAAAGGCTGAAAGTATTAAAGTACAAATTTCGATCTTTTTACAAGTGTTTAATTTTACATTTCAAACTTTCTGTGTGTTTAAAATAGATTAATTTTAATTTTACGAAGCGGGTTCAAAAACCATGCAGAAAGGTCTGCTAAGAAAAATTGTTCCCAATGGTGTATATGAGCAACCTGCAACCTTCAACTTTTGGAATATCGATTTAAAGAAAAGTGAATTACAAAGCATATGTGAATAATTTGGATATTTTGAGTAACGGTCCTAATTAATACTTTTTAAGTAGTGTACAATGACACAGATATTTTTAAATTTAGTAGAGGTTAAAGAAGGTAAAAAGCTTGGGAATAGAAGAATTGGAAATAGGATACATTTTTTTATTTGGAAAATGAGAATTGCAAAGGATTAAAAAGATTTTTATTATTAAAAATAGTTTTGTGAGTTTCTATAGAAATTAAGGGAAATGTTATCTTTTTACTTGGGACATGTTGAAGCTGCCAATTATGTGCTTTTTTGCAGCTTTTCTTCACCTTCAATCTTTCTTTTCGTTTCTTTCTCTCTTTTCTTCCTTGTCCGATTCCTCTTACTTATTTAATAATTTCTTTTATTCTAATTTTCATTATTATTTTATTATATTATATTTTATTATTCTAATGTTTCAATGCAAATAATTGTTTAATGCTTTTTATGTTGTGAACTGATTAATTAATATGTACATATATATATTTTTTTCGAATCAGTTCTAAAGGTTATTAATAAATCAAATGCATAAAACTGCAATTTCAAATTAAAAACAAATATATCTTAAAATTATTCGAATTTTTCAATAAAAGTAATTGTTTAATGCTTTTCATGTTGTGAAATGATTAATTTACATGTACATATATATATATAAATTAGTTTTAAAGGTTATTAATAAATTAAATGTATAAAAATGAAACTTCAAATGCAAAAAAAAAATGTTAAAATTATTTGAATGTTTCAATGAAAATTATAGCTTAATGTTTTTATATTTTGTGAACAGATTAATTAAGTATTAGCTGATTAATTTTGTTCACAATATTAAATTACATACAGATTGAATTTAAGTTACTCTCAATCAAGTAACATAAATTTATTATTTACTTCAAGGTTTATAAAGATTAAATTTTAATTTTTTTTAAGTAACATGAATGGTTTATTTATATTAAGGTCATGTAATTTAATATTGGATATAATCTGTATCATCAAAGTTTATTCATCCGTTTAATAGATATCTCTCTATTACAATTATATAATTATTTTAAATGTTTGTGACCGATTCTCGATTATAAAATTCCACTTTCTGCATGCTTCAGAAAAGAAAATGGACAAAATGGAAGATTCTCTAAATAAAAGTTTAAAATATCGATAATAATCGGACGGTCCAATGGTGATTGCATTCTTTCGTCTGTTGTTTTCCGCGCATTATTAACAAAATATGTAAATTCGACGCATGCTTCCACATTTTTTATTACAATTCGAGAACAAGTGAATATTTTATTATATTCTTGGTCTCATTTTGAAGAGAGGATTTCAAGCTTTAATTTATCGAAGTTTCAATTTTTTTTAAATTTCAATTCCCTGAAGCATGGAGAAGTGGGACGTAATCTATCGCTGAGATAACCACCAAAGAAGAGAGGCATGTATCTGAATTCAATTTTCAAAATCACATGTATATATGTCTTAATTATTAGGCGATGTATTTTCGTACGCTGTGGTTTTTCTGAATTATTTAAACGTTTAAGTGCAAATAATTTTTTAATCATTTTTAAATTGTGAACTGAGTATCGGATCAGCATATAATTCTCAAGATTATAGGGATTAATGTTTTAATGATTTAGCGATGTAGTATTTTGATGACCTGATTTACAAAAATAGCCGTGAAACTACCCGCAAATGTCATTGTACAAAAAATAATTTTTTTCACAATATTAAATTACATAACTTAAAATTGCAGAAGCAGTATATTTTGATGATTTATCAATATATCTTGATGTGTTATTTATGAATATGGTAATGATGCATCGTTTGTATTTGAGGTATCATAATTTATTTAGTCGACATTTTCATGTCTATATTTGCACCATCACGCCGCCCTCATTCATGATATATTCGGTGAATTTTCTTAGATCTCCATTTTATAATTAGGAGATCAATTTTCAACGACACATTATTTTTATTTAAATTCATAATTATATTAATTATTATTGATATTTGTTTCTGGATTCATTACCTTGGTTAAAGTCGTGCACTTGAAATCTTCAAATGATGTCTCGCCTTTTACTGTTAATAAAAGTAATCGTAAATGAAATAATTCTACGTTACTATAGACGAGGACGTTACATGGATGCACCGAATGCATTCTTTCAGAATATATAATGAAATGAGTAGTGATAATTTAGAATCACTTGTCTTAAATTTTTCGTAGTATTAAAATAAAAATATATAATAAACAAACCCAATAAGATAAATAAAGTAACAAAATTAAAGTAGAAATGATATATTTAGCACAGACTTTGATTTTTATGAAATTTTTGACAGCTTTCATAATACGTATTCAGATATAACTTAAAACCAAAGAAAATATCATGTAATATTTCAACGATTATTTTTTAGGATAAAAAAATCAGAAAGTTATGTTTACACTTTTTTCATCGATCGATTTTCCCGAGTGGACAATACTTCTGCACGTTTTAATATTTTTCATTTTTTTTTTTTTTTTTTTTTTTTTTTTTCAACTGGTGAATCAGTTCTTTTACCTATTTCTAAAAAGAACAGTTCTAAAAACCATATAACTTAAGAGAAAAAAGGGTGTCCCCTCTGCACTCGATGTCCCATATTACGAGATAAATTTTAATTTTGTTTTCTATTTTATTTTCATTCCCGAAACTTAAAAATTGAAAAATGATTTAAATAATAAATAAATTGAAAAATTAAAAATAACGAATAAAATATTATCATTTTTCATTTGACTCTTTGAAAAAAAATGTTAATTATTTGGATCAAGGAATTGTATAATTGAACCGCTGGCGATCAAAAGGGGATACGCCCGAAACGCCGTCGTTTTAGTTGGCCCCTGGGTCATATTTTTTTTCAGGTCAAATTTTAATTTTGTAATAACATTTTCCCTGGAAAATTGCATTGAAGTAGATTATATGGCATTGAAAAAATCGTACACTTTAATGCCTATAAATCCAAACAAATTCCGTTTTTGTCCGAATGCGCTTCATGGCATTAGACAGTTTTCGTTCGAATCATTTTGAATCACACAAAAAAATTCTGGCATTAAAGTGGCTTCTTTGTGATGCCGTTGATTTAATGCCATTAAATGCACTTGAATGACCGCGTCAGTTTAATGCCATGCAATGCCTTCAGCGATCGAAGGCATAGAATGGAACTAATGCCGTTCAATGCTGTTGAATTACCAAATAAGTCGAATGCCATTTAATGCTTTTTCCGACCGGATATATCGAATACAATCAATGCATTCGAATGCCGTTAAATCAACATTCGGACAAAAACGGAATTTGTGTTGATTTATAGGCATTAAAGAGTACAATTTTTTCAATGCCATATAATCCACTTTAATGCTCTCCTTTGTACAGGGAATTGTGACTTTAAAACTATAAAACATAATTGCCTGATATTTTCCAAAAAACTTCCTTGAATCCTAACAAAAGTTTAGGTGACCATTAATTTTAATTTTCTAAAAATTCGTTCGACTCCCGAAGCGTTTGAAACTTTCAATATCTAATTTACACAATGAGAAGAATAAAAATCGTTATAAATTTTTAGTGACAATGAATTGAAATTCTATAAATAACGTTAGTTTCGTTATATGATGGTGCATATTTTCTGAAATTTTTATTACAAAATTCCTATTATTGTAGAACTTGTGGCGAGTTGAACACAAAAAATTCGTATTTTGCGATTGCAGAAAAAAGTAACATTTTCTTGATTATTTCGAAAACTAATAAAGTTATCCTATTTATTTATGGGACTAAAAATATGCGAAATAAAATTTCCTATTGGAATATGTTATCAAAAAATTAAAATTTGACCTGAAAAAAATATGACCCAGGGGCCAACTAAAACGACGGCGTTTCGGACGTATCCCCTTTTGATCGCCACCCTAGTAGAAATGTACGAACGGCGCAGTACTGACCCAGTACTGACTGCCGGTCTGGCAGTACTGACTCCCAGTACTGGGCCAGTGCTGGGCCAGTACTGGCTTGTAACGCTGTCCAGTACTGATTTTCGGAGCTTGTCCAGTACTGACTCAGTACTGACTATCAGTACTGGCACAGTACTGGCACACTACTGGCATATAAATAGCTCCTTATAGCAATAGAATATTGCGCGATATCCCATTTGATTCTAATTTTGTTCTGTATTGTCCCAGGGATACCGTAGGAATAATCAGGGAGTTAAATGGGATATAATGTGAAGTTTTATTAAAATACATATTATTAACATACAATAATGTATATTAAAATCATTTTTAATTCTGTCAAGTACTATACAATTTACCGTATCCGTACAGCCCGCGTACACAGTCGCGACTAACAAAAATTATACGTCCGAGATATCCACATTCGGATATCTCGCAGCAGCAAGGGTCAGCTCGACCATAGTGCAATAGAAGAGCGTCGCCCTGCAGTAACCATCTTGTTGATCACGGTAGCATTTATGCCAAGTAAGTATGATTTTCAACGCCTCGACTCCTGTCTTAAGCACTCGGCGCGCCGTTTCGACTGCGAGAGAGGCAAATCGTTGCGCGCCCTGGCGCACCACAGCCGAACTTTTGCCCAAGGCGGTAAGATTCAAATCTTCAAATTTTAAATCAAATCTTTTTGTGTCAAATCTTTTATCCATGAATCGTGGTTTATCGTTCATACCATTATGATAGTTAGATATATGAATATACGAACTTATTTATTAAAGCTAGAATAAAAATTATTGTTCAACATAATACATAATAAATAATTTACGATATCAGAATTTGATTAATTATTATTTATAGTGATTAATAATGCGATGAAATTTCAATATTATTATTTCAAGCATTTTACGTAGCAGAGCACCGTAGATTATTGTTAAACTATTGTAAAAAAATCTAATATACTAGATGAAAAAAAATCAACATGAATTAATGTATTTTCTCCTTTTTTTACGAAAGCGACTATTAATCATTATCATTATTATGAAAAGTTTCAATAAACTGCGTTACTGAATAAAAAGGGCAATCTATCCGGGCCTTATTCTTACCTGATCAGGGTCGTAAATACGGCCTTTTATCAGATTGCCTTAATTAAAAATAAGGCTAGCCTATCCGGGCCGTATTTGGACCTGATCAGGGCCGTTATATACATTTTTAAATCAGGCAACCTTATCAGGGCCTGGTAGGAGCCTTTTTTCAAATAAGGCTAAAAAAGACATTTTCCGCACGGGTCTCTTATGTTGACGCGCGTTGAAATAATATATAAAAAATCATAATATATATATATATATATATATATATATATATATATATTTAGAACATTTTAATAATTTTTATTTTTAGAGTTTGATTTTCTAGAACTCTTAACATGCTTTTTTATGTAGGGACTTCAAACAATTTTTGAGTGAAAAAAAAATCTTGTCCACGATTTGATATTTTTCATCCTTCGAAAACATTCTAGTAGCATTTTTAAGAATTTCTTTAACAAATAAGAATTTTTATTTACCACCGAACTGGTACTGATTCGGTCTTCAGACCAACGTTCTGCCAGTACTGGCAGGATTCCGGAGGTCAGTACTGGCTGTCAGTACTGAATCAGTACTCTGCCGGTGGTGAATTCCGGCATACTACGGACATTTCTACTAGGGCAGCGGTTAGTGATTTGCTGTGTTGGACATTTCATAATGTGGGTAATTTTATTTTTGGAATTCAAATTATCGGGAATTTCCAAATTCGGTAATATCAAGGAGACTCCAGAATTTTATAATGCTGTCATTTCCCTTTGCCGCATATTTTATAATGTCGGCAATTTGATTGCGGGAATTTACGTTAAAGGGAATTTCCAAATTCAGTAATAGAAATCAGGCCGGAATTTTATTCTTCAGGAATGTCCCATTTCGTGAATTTCCAATTGTCTTTAATTTTTTCGTTTGTAGATTAATTAAATTTCAACGGTTCACAGATTTTAAATTCTTCAATTTTGAACCTTGAAAATAACAGTGATTTCTTGTTAAAGTAATCTCATTTTGCTTGTAAATAATAATGCGGAAACTCTCAAGGTTTGAGGATGGCATTTCAGAAGCTCTTCGATGTATTTTTCGTAAACGTCCACGCAGTGTAATTAAAATATTTTAAATAATATAAAATTAATGTTTTGTTATTTTATTTTCCTTTACTTTTTGATTAATTTTTTAAAGTTTTTTCGTGAATTTCGCTTCTGAAATGAAGTTATTAAAAGCTGGGAGTTTCCGCATTATTATTTACAATGTTATTCAATTGTCTTATTTCAATTTTTTTTTCTTCAGTTTTTTAATTTAAAGACTTTATATATATATATATATATATATATATATATA
>CAKNYM010050858.1:23188-62374 GCA_932195095.1 Andricus curvator
ATATGATTTTTAAATTTTAATTAAAATCTAGTTTTTAGATCTCGTTTTTATTCATTATTTGCTAAGAATAAGTAAAACCGGAAAAAATTTGAAAAAGTATTTTCAACTAAAATGTACGCTTAACTTGAAATTATTAATAAATTTGAGGAAATAACTTTATAAATTGAAATTAAATATATCATACTCAATTTCAATTATTTTGTGTTACATACAAAAAAAACTCCAAAACTTAAGAATCCTCCCATAACACCATAAGTCAAAACTGCAGTACTCAAAATCAACAATACAAAATATTATCCAATATATCATAAAAATATCAAAAAATAAAAGTTTTTATTATTTTTAAACAGGAGATATGTTTTATTGTATGCAAAAGTAAGAAAATATATTTATTCAAATAATTTTACTACATAATATTCAATATGAAAATTACAGTTTGATTTTTCATACATTAAAATCTACAATGGTCAATTCATTATATTTCATTACATTTCAGTTTCGCATTTCCCCAAATTAAAAATTACTTTAATTTTCAAGTTCAATATTTTGCAAAGTTCCACGAAGGCAAGCAATACGTTTTTGTTTTTTACATTCTCATCAGAGAAGGTATTAGATTTGTGTAAAATTTGACTCCCTCCGTTTTTGTCAAATGTCCACGTTTTGAGACATTCTGAACACAAAAAGCAGGTTTTCGCGAATGTGTATATATGTATGTATATGTGTGTGTGTGTGTAGAGTTTTATTTTTTTAGCACGATAACTTTCGAAAGAATTGACAGATTGGATCTGGCTTTGGTACACTTTTCAACCTGAAATGAAGGTCTAGTTCGTTAGCCAGCCATTTTGGATAAAAATTCCAAAAGTGAGCGCTTTTTTAAAATTTTTGAGACGACTTTTTTTCCAAATTTAAAAATTCTATTTACGGATGTTTGTAGTATTCAAAAAGACAAACAATTTATCCCTAGGACTTTTTTTGATCAAACAAAAATTACTGGAGTTATAGCATTTACAAAATTCCAAAAAACAAATGAAAATGAACATTTTAAGCCAAACAACGCACGATATGAAAAAAGTCAAGAGAAGAAAAATGTTTCTTTTTGAACACCCTACAATATTGTTTTGAGAATTTTTTTAATTTTCATGAAAAATCGAAAATTCAAATTTTTACCGCACAAAATAATAATGAAAACTAAAAAATTCCATTTTGCAGTCAAAATATACAAGATACGAAAAAAGATGAATCGACAAAAATTGTGCACTCAAAAAAGATCTACAAATTTATTATAACTCACTTTTTGATGGGACGCTTAGTTTTTGTTTCATTTGTAAAAAACTGTTTTAAGAATAAATTAAATTTTTGGACAAACGATACAAACCATGAAAAAAATAAATAGACAAATGTTGTTCACTCAGAAAAGAGCTACACATTTTTCATTGATCATTTTTTGATATAATGCGTAATTTTTGTTTCAATCGTGAAAAATATCATTAACAATAAAGAAAAATTGTGGAAAAACGACGCATGGTACGAAAAAAGATGAATAGACAAAAGTTGTCCAACCAAATAAGATCTACGAATTTGTTATAAACTTTCATTATGAGAATAATTTAAAATAAAAAAATTAACTTGTTAGAAAAACGATACACGCTACAATAACATTTTATCTAACAAAAATGTTCGCCTAAATTACATTTATGAATTTCCTTAGAACCACTTTACGCTAGGATGCATATTTTTGGATCAAATCGTGAAAAGCAACATTGAACATAAACAAATTAAATTTATGGAAAAACGACACAAGTTGCAATAAAATGCAAATATGAAAATTACGTTTTCTTCGTAAGTGGAAATTTCGAAGTTTAGAGAAGGGTGGTGGAGGAGGGGGGTGGGGCTTAGTGCATTTGTAAAAACTTTAATTTTAATTTGTATATTGAACTATATTTAAAAAAATGTACATATAGAACTCATTATTTAAAACCTTTCGACAAGTATTCTGCATGCACGAGTGCAATGTAGTCGTAAATTGAAAAAGAGTTTTAAAAAATGTTTCGAAGACCTAATATGTTCCGAGGATCTTCGATCTCGTGTGTTGATTTTCACCCAAAACTTATTGCGCCGCCCCTGCCGGGAATTCCCCATTTATGATTCGGCGCCTGAAATTCGCTCCTGCTTCTAGCGTAAAAAACATTCGTTCGACACTACTCGTAACGTTTGCAGCATTATCTTATTGTGCGTGTTCCGACATCACTTTTATTTATTATTATTTATTATTATTTACGTTTTCTTCGTGTCTTCTTCTCATAGTGAAATAATTGCTGTTTATCAAAGAAAAAGTGATAGGCAGAAAAAAATAAAATGGAAGACGGTGAAAAAGTGAGGGAAGCAAAAATAGTGCAAAAGGAAACGAAATTTGAAGCAACAGAAAAAATAAGTGAGACTTCGGAAATAGACAAATTACCCGACGATTGTCTAATCGAAATTTTTCAGCATCTGACGACGATAGCTGACAAAATCCGTATAGAACGAGGTAAATAAAAGTTCAGAATTATCAGGCAATATTCATTCGGAATATTCATTGAAACATACTTTTACGATTTTTTTATTATTATTAATTATGAACATGCTTATTTTTCGATTGTTTAAATGGCTACAATTCCAATAAAAAATGTTTAAGTTCAGAGCATTTCCATTCAAATTCTTGAAAAATAAAGCCTTCCTGATGGAAATGTATTTTTACCATGAAATACAATGAACTAGTATTTGTAATGATTGTAATTTAACTACGAAATTCTCGCACATCAAGAAAAACGAAGAATCCAATGATAAAATTTGGACTATATATATATATATATATATATATATATATATATATATATGTGTGTGTGTGTGTGTGTGTGTTACAAATAATTATACCTACTAGACTATTATACGCGCGCAATTTTCGAATAACTATTTATGTATTACAAGATTTTACTACTGGAATCCTTGCGGAAACAAATATCAATAATAATTAATATAATTACAAATTTAAGTACTAATAATGTGTCGTTGATAATAATTGATCTCGTAATTATAAAATGGAGATCTAAGAAAATTCACGGAATATATCATGAATGAGGGCGGCGTGGTGGTGCAAATATAGACATGAAATTGTCGACAAAATAAATTATGATACCTTAAATACAAACGATACATCATTACCATATTTATAAAAAACGCATCAAACTATATTGATATATCATTAAAATATATTGCTTCTGCACGTTTATATTATGTGATTTAATATTGTGAAAAAAATTTTATTTTTTTACAATGACATTCGCGGGTACTTTCACGGCCATTTTTGTAAATCAGGTCATCAAAATACTAAATCGCTGAATCATTACAACATTCATATCTATAATCTTGAAAATTATATTCCGATCCGATACTCGGTTATCAAAATCAAAATCATTGAGCAATTATTTGAACTCAAACATTTGAATAAATCAGAAAAACAACAGCGTACGAAAATACATCGCCTAATAATTAAGACATATATACATGTAATTTAAAAATCATAATTCAGATACTCATTTCACAACATCACAAACATTGACAACAATTATATAATTGAAATAGAGGTATCTTGAATATAAATAAACTTTTATTACATAAATTATAACCAATATTCAATTAAATCACCTTAAAGTAAATAATCAATTTATTTCATTAATTGAAACAAATGAAAATTCAATCTATATGTAATTTAATATTGTGAAGAAATGAATCAGCTAATAATAAATTCATCAGTTAACAATATAAAAAGCATTTAACAATTATTTTCATTGAAACATTCAAATAATTTTTACTTTACATACATATTGGTGAAAATATAGTGTTATATAAGATAAATTCTGTGCCCAAAGGATTTTTTTTTAATTCATATTTTGGGAGTTACGCCATATTGAATTTTTTTGGTTTGACTTTTTGGAATTATCTCACAGCATAAAAAGCATTGAACAATTATTTTCATTGAAACATTCAAAACAAATTTACATTATATTTTTCTTTAAATTTGAAATTGCATTTCTATACACTTAATTTATTAATAACCTTTTAAACTGATTCAAACGAAATTAAAATACATGTACATATAATTTTGAAAATTGAATTCAGATAATTATTTCACAACATCGCAAACACTTAAAAAATTATATAATTGTAATGGAGGTATTATAAATAAAAAATAAACTTTTATTATACAAATTATAGCCAATATTCAATTAGATAACCTCAAAGTAATAATAAATTTATGTTACTTAATTGAAAACAGCATTAAATAATTATTATCATTGAAACATTCAAATAATTTTTACCTTATATTTTTCTGAAAATTTGAATTATTTTCAAACTAATTCTAGAAAAAATTAAAAGACATGTACATATAATTATGAAAATTGAATTCAGATACTCTCTTCACAACATCCGAAACATTCGAAAAATTATGTAACTGGAATAGGGGTACTTTAAATATAAATAAACTTTATCATACAAATTATAGCCAATATTAAATTACCTAACCTTGAAATAGATAATCAATTTATGTTGTATTTTTTTTTAATTTGAACTTTCATTAATGAAAATTAGATTTATTAATAACCTTTCAAACTTATTACAGAAAATGTAAGTTTTAATAGAATAATCAGTATAATTAATTAATCAGTTCAAAACATGAAAAGCATAAAACTATAACTTTCATTAAAACATTCAAATAATTTTTACTTCACTTTTTTTTTAATTTTCACTTTCTTTTCTTATAATTTAATTTATTAGTAACCTTTTATTTTCACAAAAAAATTAAAATATATTTACATATAATTTTGAAAATTAAATTCAGAAAATCATTTCACAACAACAAAAACATTGACAAAAATTACGTAATTGGAATAGAAGTGTTTCGAATATAAATAAACTTTTTATATACAAATTATAGGCAATATTCAATTACATAAACTGAACGTAAATAATCAATTTATGTAATTATTTGAAACAAATGAAAATGAAATCTCTATGTAATTTAATATTGTGAAAAAAATTAATCAGTTAACGGAATAAGAAGCATTAAACTTCAATTTTCATTCAAACATCCAAATAATTTTCACTTTTTATACATATATATTTTTTTTTTGCAATTTTAGTTTCATTTCTGGAAATTTGATTTATTAATAACCTTTCATTCAAATAATTTGAACATTATATTTTTTTCATTTGAAGCTGCATTTTTATACATTTAATTGATGAATAACCTTTAAAACTATTTTTTTCAACTTAAAATATATCTACATATTAATTAAGCAGTTCACAACGTAAAAAGCATTGAACATTTATTAACATTGAAATATTCAATCATTTTTAAAATTAGATTTTCTTTATTTGAAGTTTTATTTTTGAAGATTCAATTTATCAATAACATTTAAAATAATTTCATAAAAACTTGAAAAATATTTACATATAATTTTCAAGATTTAATTCAGATGATTATTTGACAACATTAGAAACATTTTTTAAATTATGTAATTGGAATAGGGGTATTTAAACTATAAATAAACTTTCATTCTACAAATTATATCCAGTATTCAATTACATAACCTTAAAGTAAATAATCAATTTATGTGACTCAATTGAAGAATATTCAACTTCAATCTTTATGTAGTGTAATATTGTGAAAAAAATCAATCATTAATTAATCATTCATTTTACAACATAAAAATCAATAAGCAATTACTTTGATTGCAACATTCAAATAATGTTTACTTTATATTTTTATGAAAATTTAAATCAATGATAACCATTTGAAATAATTCAATAAAACTTAAAAAATATATACAATATAATTTTAAAAATTTAATTCAAATGATTATTTCACAACATCAGAAACATTTTAAAAATTATGTTTTTGGAATAGGGGTATTTCAAATATGAATAAACTTTTATGATACAAATTATAACCCACATTCAATTACATCACCTAAAAGTAAATAATCAATTTATGTTGCTCAATTGAAGAATATTAAACTTCAATCGATATGTAATTTAATATTGTGAACAAAATCAATCAGTTAATAATTAATTAATCAGTTCACAAAATATAAGAAGCGTAAAGCTATAATTTTTATTGAAACATTACAATCACGCCGCATGCAGCGTAAAATGAGAATGTGCCCACACAGAAGGCATATTTTTTCTTTAGGGTTTTGTTTAATTTCAATGAAGACATTTAAGAGTGTTTTTTTCCAAATTTGCTCGCTGGATTCTTGGTTTTTTCAATTTCCAAGAATTTCGCAGTTAAATTTGAATGTTGGAAGTTAAAGAAAAATTTGAATTTAGATTTTTTTTGCGTTCAAAAATGTAGAAACTCATAAAAAATTGAATTGGAAATACCGTTTTTCCCTAGGATTCGGACCTTCTTTCAGAATTTGACCAAAAAGTACGATTTTGACATTGTAATATAGTTTATTTAAAATCACTTTATTTTATTTTCGAAATAAAACACTATTATTCTTATTATTATTGATCTTCAGCTTTATATCTTGCAGTTTGTAAAAGATGGCAAAAGTTGAGTCGAAAATCGTGGAATAATTTCAAATCCCTCGATTTCGCAGCCAAAACTTGGGGACTAGAAGAAAATGGGTCAGACGATCAACTATCGATAAGAAGCATCGATTTTGATAAACTTATAAGACTCTCTGGAAGGTACTTAACCAGGATTTATATGGATGTAAAGAAATTTAGTAAAATTTGCAACTTGCTTCCCAACATTCGGGAACTGCAATTGTATCAAGATTACCGTGACTTACGAAGGGGAGTTGACACATCTAACCCAGTAATTCTTTCATGGTTATTATCACATGGTAAAAATATTACACTTGTTCATCTGAAATCGCCAAATTCTTACTTGAAGGAAAAGGATTTTGTCAGAGTTTTAGGAAAAATGAAACAACTGAAATCCTTATATTTACATGACATTTTTAACAACTGGAGTGGTATCTCTCTACTTGAATTACCATTCGAGGTAATTCAGGAGATTTTTTTAATAAAAGTAATAAAGGATTCTGATCAAAATATATTGCCCACGGTTAGTATCTTTTCTCATTTAAAAAAAAAATTATTTCTGTCGTCCTTCGAGCCGGTTCTTCGTGAAGTGCAATTGAAATTTCCATATTGCAGATGCTTAAAAAATGCAAAAAGCTCCAGACATTTGGCCTCGTAAACTGTAAAGGAGATGGAATATTGGAAGCCTTATCTTCACAGGCTGACACTTTAAAGAATTTGAAGCTGAAAATTTTTTTTCCTGAAGACCAATATGTATTTATGTCAAAAATGTCTGCTTTAATACATCTTGAGAAATTGGATGTTGAATATTGCCACTTCGTTTCCGATGCATTTCTAGAAGTAGTCAGCAAACATTGCAAGAAACTGACATACTTGAACTTAGGGGGTGAGTAAATAATGAGGTCATCAACATTAATTTCTGCCTTTTGAACACTCTTATTATATTTATCACCATATTCATTTTGAATTGAATTGGCATTTTCAGGATGTAAGAAAATAACAGATGCTGGAATATCCTGTATATGCAATTTGGAGGAGCTGACTTATTTAAATATAGGTGGATTGCCAAAAAGAAGAAACCCACCATTGGAGAAATTGACAAATTTGGTTGTATTAGATTTACATGGGAGTGAAGATATACAAGAAGAATGGTTATGCTCCTTTTTGAGAAACGCACCTCAACTCCGGGCACTCAGTCTTAACGGAGACAGATTCGTTCCTAGCGAACTATTGAATGCTGCTGAAGAGGCTGCTAAAATGCGTAATCATAGTGCCAAACTTGATTTGTATATCAACGGTATTCTCGTCAGTCTAGACGTTGCTAGTAGAAAATGGGCTTTTCTGAATATCCTCAGAATGCATCATCTGCCAGTTGCTAAATATGGTGTTGAGAATCCATTTTGCGACAGATACGTCGCAGAAGTTGGCGTAAATGATTCCAAATTGTTCGAAGATTGTTTACTTTTATAAAGAAATCTACGCGCAATTTGAAACGTCTTCAGTTATCAAAAGATTTCATAAATTATTTAAGAAATAATTCTTCCGTATTACATTCTGCATGTAGTTATAAATCTATCAAAGAATATTGATAAATATTTCTGTTTGCTTGATTTATGTGTTGATGAATGTCTGCATGATACTGCTTGTCGAATGCCGAAGTTAGTTTACACCAGGATCTCGAATCTGTTGACTCATTCATTTCTAGTAAAAACTAATAAGCTAAATTATTATTTCATTTCATTTTTAAAAAAATCGCGGAGTCCATCATAATTGACTTGATCACGTTTTAGGATCAGTTCTCGCAGAAGAAAGGTTTTTCTTCAGAGTGAATGAGTCATTCAAAAAAAGTATTTAATAGGAAATGAAGTATTGCCATTAATACAGGGAAAATTATGGAGACTGCCAATTGTATTTTATGTTTTTACATTATTATTGCACGTTTCCAATATTAATGAACGCATCTACTTTATTTCCTACATATAAATTAAACATCCATGAGCTAGCATTTTACGATTACCAGTATTATCAGTATCATCTGCGGATTATTCTTTAATTAAACTGGGACCGGCTTCTGTGTCGATCATTAATCTCACAGGATTTTTTAAACCATTTGATGATAATGTTATATGAGGGATGGTATTCGTAACGGTCAAGTTAATTATTGCTGTTTTTGGTTCCTTCATATTGTCGAAATTAAAATTGGGTGCATTTAATTCTTGATTTAAGCTTTCCTCTGGAGTTTTCCGGATTTGATTGTTGTGGAGGATTTAATTGTCGAGGTTGTTCATGTCATTTTATCTTGTTGTGTGAAATGGATTTGAATTGTTAGAATAATCTTCTTTATTTAAAGCGTATTTCTGTGTATTTTCAATTATTATGGAATTTGCTCTATTCTGATCGTCGACATTTATGTTGAATTTGTGATGGTCACGTCGTTCGATGTACTGTTATCTAAAGTTTCGTTTTTTTTTTTTTTTTTTTTTTTTTTTTTTTTTTTGAGAAAAAAATTAAGGTTTCGCCTGCGAAACTAGTGTTACCTAGGAATCTTTATTTGGAGATTCAGTTTCTAAAGTGATTTCCGACTGAAATCACTTTATCATTGTATCATCATTGATACATATCGACATTGTATTTTAGCGGTGTGCAGAAAAGTCAAGGTTTCTAAACTGCATGGTTAGTACTGCGGAGTTTAGTCTATTGATTTTATCATAATGGATAAAATTGAATATGCACGAGTTTGTGAATTTTTATAAATACATAATTCTTTTCTATCATAATTATTAATATGAATTATAAGTATAAATATAGCGATGATTAATAATATAAGTATAAACAAGTTAGTTATAATACATCACAGGGCGTGCCAATAGTGTAAAAAAAAACTTTTTTTTCGAATTTATATTTGAAAAAGCAAAATGTATACACATTCCACATTCCTATATCTGTCTCGCCCAATCCTCCACCTTGAGGTGACGTCGGATGCCTTCAAAAGCTTGCAAATAAGCTGAGAGATTCACGTTTTTTCATGAAAATTGAACAAAAACTGTGCTAACAGTGGTGTTTTGTGTCTAGATGTAAGAACACCTTCGTCAAAAATCGAGAAAAATTATTTATATTTATACCCAAGGTGAGGAACGAAATAAATGGTACAAAATAATTCGGCATGACATGTGCCCTACATCATCTTTAGCGTCATCAGTATATTGTTGCGAAAATAATTTCAACGTATGTAAATATTTTTATTTTAAATAAAAAAATATAAAATATGCTTTTATTGATAACAGAAAACCGTAATTGAATGATGTTCAAGGGTGTTTTATTTATAGGATACCGGGATGTATGTGAGCTCTAACCTCAAAATCAAATCGCTTATTTACGCAACAAGCATTATAAAAAGTTGAGATTTTTTTAACTTTGGAATCATCCTGCTAGTTTTAAATAAAATTGTTTACTATAAAGAGCGCATATATTTAATTCTCATATTTTACTGCGTGCAAAATTTATCTTTTTTACTTCTTCGCTTTTATTACTCGAGTCTCAGAAACGTTAAAATTAGAGCTCTTCGCAAAAAAATCAGTTATTGTTGGCAAATTATTTGGAAAATTATCAGAACTGACTTTAAGTAAACAAACTAACAAATCTTTTCGATAAACATAAACCCCTTTATTCAAAAAACGTTAATGATTATTTATTTGGAATGTTTTTGTCAAACAGGCAATGCATTTTCTTCGGTTTTGAAATTGTGTGACGTCACACCAGTGTTTGAAGCGATTTGTGTTTTATAAACCATCGGTTTTAGATTGGAAAATATTGTCAGTTTTTATTTTTCATCTTGAGTAATAATTGAGGAATGGAAATGATTGATAAAAAAATTGGTCGCTTGCGTCAAGATAAATACGAAGATATATTTTGTTTTACGTTTCGACCACTTTTCTTTCATGGATCGATTTTCCCGAGTGGATAATACTTCTACACGTTTACGAGCGCTTAACGAGTTATTGCATTCATCACCTCAATTCATCTAAAAAAATAAAAAGCACATTTTCTGAAAATTTCAGTAATTAATTTACATTCAAAATTACCTCAAAATAACAGAATCTACCTCCTGAAATCTCAACGTCACTGTTTTCTTGTGGCTATTTGATATTTTTTATTCCTTTCTTTTTTGAAAACTGGCGAATCAGTTCTTCTACCTATTTCTAAAAAGACTCTTTAAAAAAATGTTAATTGTTAAGATTGAGGAATTTTATAATTCTAGCGATTAGCTGTGTCGCACATTTCATAATGTGGGCAATTTTATTTTTGGAGTTCAAATTATCGGGAATTTCCAAATTCAGTAATAAAAAACGTAATAATAATAATAATAAACAGTAATAAAAAAAAAAAAAAAAAAAAAAAACTGTCCAGAATTTTATAATCCAGGCATTTCCCTTTGCCGAATGTTTTATAATGTCGGCAATTTCATTCCGGGAATTTCCAAATTCAATGACAGGAGTCAGTTGGGAATTTTATTCTTTAGGAATTTCCCAAATCGTTTTAAGTTTTTGCATAAATTTCACTTCTAAAATTTAATCCTTAAAAGCTGGGAGTTTTCGCATTATTACTTACAAATTTTTCAATTATTTTATTTAGTTATTTTTTCAGTTTTCAATTAAAAGACTTTTTAAATATATGTTTTAATTTGAAATTGAAATTATGTTTTTAGATCTTGTTTCTATTTATTATTTTCTAAGAATACGTGAAACCGGAAAAATATTAAAGAAAGTATTTTCAACTAAATAGTACGCTTAACTTGAAATTATTAATAAACTTAAGAAAATAACTATATGAACCGAAATTCAATATCTCATACCAAAAATTAAATCGAATCATTTTTTAAGTAGCACCCTATTTCTACAACTAACAGATTGTACTATGAATTTAAATAATCCTAAGCAGCGACATTAAAATCTGCAGTAAATAGTTAGCAAATATACGAATAATAAATTGAAGAATTGTTTAATTTTAATTATTTTGTGTTACATACAAAAAAACTCAAAACTTAAGAATCCTCCCATAGCACCATAAGTCAAAGCTGGAATACTCAAAATCAAGCAATGAAAATAATATCCAAAATATTCTAAAAATATCCAAAAATGTAAGATTTTATTGGTTCTGAACTGAAGATATGTTTTATTGTTCTAATGTGTTCCGAGGATCTCGGATCTCGTGTGTTGATTTTTATCCAATATGTATTGCGACGGCCCTGGCGGGAATTCCCCATTTATGATTCGGCGCCTGAAATCCTCACCTGCTTCTGGCATGAAAAACATTCGATCGACGTCACTCGTAAGATGTGCAACGTTTTCTTATTGTGCGTGTTCCAACATCACTTTTACGTTTTCTTTCTGATGGCTTCTACTCTTATAGTGTAATAATAATTGCTGTTCATTGAAGAAAAACTGATAATAAATAAAAATGGAGGACGTTGAAAAAGAGAGAGAAGCGAAAAAAGTGCAAAAGGAAACAAAATTTGAAGCAACAGAAGAAATAAGTGAGACTTCGGAAATAGACAAATTACCCGACGATTGTCTTATTGAAATTTTTCAGCATCTGACGACGATAGCTGACAAAATCCGTATAGAACGAGGTAAATAACAGTTCAGAATTATCAGGCAATATTCACTTGGAACGATTTATTCATTAACTTTTAATTGGACGTTACCGAAAGTTAACAATTCAGTTTTAAGGCTAACAAACCAAGCTAATTCTAAGTAAGGTAAACGTCCCAGTAATCGTCACCATAAGAGATTTCATTGACTTTAAATATTTAGAAAATTGTTTTGGAAGGATTAGTTAAAAAATGATTGGTACTGAGTGAAGCATTAAACATCCTAGAATATTATAAAAATTGGGTTTATATTATATTTAATATTACTTCTTATTGATAAACAATTAAAAGTCAAAAGGCACCGATGTCCCAGTTATCGCCATTTCCAAATCTGCCATGTACTAGTAATCGCGAGTCCCAGTTTTAAGTAAACTTTAATGAAATGAAAGATGTATTGTTAGTTTCATATTGATTAAGAGATTGAGACCTCCGAGATGAAATCCGTCGAAACATAACCTGAAAATCGAATCTTCTGATAGTTCCGATACGTCTGATGGACATTATAATAATTAATCATAATAAAAATGAATTTTTTTTTTAAATTTTTAGTTTTTATTTCAATTCAAAATATTTTCGAAAAGTTAATATTTTATCTATAAGAAATAAAGTGGTCTCAAAAATAAATCGAAATGAATATTTATTAGAATTTTTATCACGATAAGTGATAACTACAATGCTGAAGTTCTTTTATAATACTGAATATTATAATTAAAAATTATTAACAGTTTCCTTTTTAAAATAAAGTTCGAAATATAGAATATTGAGTTGTATAAAGTCATATAACCTAACTTTGTTTTATAAAATGGCTAAGTACAACATAATTACATGGGATACAAAAATTTACACACTGGTAATTTGTATAATTAACTTTTTCGCAACATAAATTGTAAACACAATGACGAAATTTGATAAATTGCAGTGACTAAAAAAATCATGTTTATTTCGAGGTTATGTTCTGTTTACGTTGTCAAAACATTAAAACTATCAATAATTATATATCTGTTACACATTTTTCTTTATATTATGCAGTATAGATTAATGTTAGCTAATGAAAAACTACTCAATAAATATTAACTTCACTGAAAAATGATAATAAACTAAAAAATTAATAATGAAATCACCAAGTAACGAAATATGGAAATAACATTTTGACAGATTCGTCCTAGTCTTCGCGACCGGTCGCGATTACTCGAGCAACTATGCTTTTGAAATGTCCCTATAATCGTGCCCGATATTTCTCGAACCAGAAGGTACTAAATGAAGACTTTACTTAATTTTATGAAACAAAAATGATTTTTTATTACAAAAAAATAATTTTCGTCCCGATGAAGTAATTTCTTGACATATTAAAAGCTTACGCAAAGAAACGTGTTTCATAACCTAAATTTTAAGCTATTTTCCACGTTTCGTGATTCATCGCCGCCGGCAATACAAATCAATTTTTTTCACCCATGTGCACTATTTGTACAAAAAAAAAACTAATTTGGTTTCCACAACAAGCACTGTTCAAACTTACTTAAAAATAGTTTAGGAATGTATTTTCATGCGAAAAATACTTATATCTGGCGTTTACACCTCAAAACTGACGATTACTGGGACCGCTACGATTACTGGGACATCTACCTTACTTAGTATTTAATTTTGATACTTTAAAAATTGGCTAGCTATAGACGCAAAGCGTTCGAAATTGAATAATTATTTAAAGGTTTTATAATTATGTAATTTATTTTTCACGGACTTTAATACATCATTATTCCACATTTCCAAATTTATTATTATGGCATTGAAAATGACGATAGTTTTAATAATTATACATTTTTTTTAATGAGAACTTCTATCTCAATCGGTTCGAATTTACAAAGTCGTTGAGAAAAATAAGTCCAAACACATTTGTATCCATTTACTTTCAAAGTGATACCTCTACGAAAATACCACTCACTTTTCAATTGAAAATAACCTATAAATACTTTTAAAACATTTACGTGATTATTTGAAATTGTAAAACAACTTTTTTCAAACATTACTTAAGAATTGAAACATGCTTTTACCATTTTTTTTATTATTATTAATTATGAACATGCTTCTTTTTCGATTGTTTAAATGGCTACAACCACAATGAAAAATTTTAAAGCTTAGAGCACTTCTTTTCAAATTCTAGAAAAATAAAGACTTCCTGATGGAAATATATTTTTACCATTAAATAAAATGAACTAGTGTTTGTGACCATTTTAATTTAACTACGAAATTCTTGGACAGCAAGAAAAACGAAGAATCCAATGGTCAAATTTGGACAATATATATATATTTATATATATATATATATATATATATTTATATATTTATATATTGATGTCATATTTCATGGTGTGATGTTAGAAACAATTAAGAAATCTATCTTTGCGAATGACCGCTACGTCTAGAAAACTGATGCATGTCGAAACGTCTGATTAAAAAACACAGTTTTTTTATTACTGGACCCTAAAGCCCATACAAAGAAACACCAACTCATTTGATACCAGAGGGTCAATAGAATTCCCCATAATTTCATTTTATTGTTGAAATACAATATTATTATTATTGATATTCAGCTTTATATCTTACAGTGTGTAAAAGGTGGCAAAAGTTGAGTCGAAAATCGTGGAATAATTTCAAATCCCTCGATTTCTCAGCCAAAACTTGGGGACTAGACGAAAATGGATCAGACGATCAACTATCGATAAGAAGCATCGATTTTGATAAACTTATAAGACTCTCTGGAAGGTACTTAACCAGGATTTATATGAATGTAAAAAAATTTATTGAAATTTGCAACTTGCTTCCCAACATTCGGGAACTGCAATTGTTTCAAGATTACCGTGACTTACAAAGTGGATTTGACACATCTAACCCAGTATTTCTTTCGTGGTTAATGTCACATGGTAAAAATATTACACTTGTTCATCTGAAATCGCCAACTACTTACATCAAGGAAGAGAATTTTGTCAGAGTTTTAAGGAAAATGAAACAACTGAAAACCTTATATTTACGTGAGATTTTTAAAAAGTGGAGTGGTATCTGTCTACTTGAATTACCATTCGAGGTAATTCAGGAGATTTTTTTAATAAAAGTAATAAAGGATTCTGATCAAAATATATTGCCCACGGTTAGTATCTTTTCTCATTTAAAAAAAAAACGTTATTTCTGTCGTCCTTCGAGCCGGTTCTTTGTGAAGTGCAATTGAAAATTCCTTATTGCAGATGCTTAAAAAATGCAAAAAGCTCCAAACATTTTGCCTCGTGAACTGTGAAGGAAATGGAATATTGGAAGCCTTATCTTCACAGGCTGACACTTTAAAGAACTTAAAGCTGAAATTTTTTTCTTCTGAAGACCAATATGTATCATTATCAAAAATGTCTGCTTTAATACATCTTGAAAAATTGGAGGTTGAATGTTGCCACTTCGTTACCGATTCATTTCTAGAAGTAGTCAGCAAACATTGCAAGAAACTGACATACTTGAACTTAGGGGGTGAGTAAATAATGAGGTCATCAACATTAATTTCTGCCTTCTTAACAGTCTTTTATATTAATCTTTATATTAATTTTAAATTTAATTGTTATTTCCAGGTTGTGATAAAATAACGGATGCTGGAATCTCCAGCATATGTAGTTTGGAGAAGCTGACATATTTAAATTTATTTAGTGAGTGAATAATGGGGTCATTGAAATTAATTTCTATCTTTTTAACACTCTTATTAAATTAATTTCCATATTTATTTTGAATTGAATTGGTATTTTCAGATTGTGATAAAATAACAGATGCTGGAATATCCTGTATATGCAATTTGGAGGAGCTGACTTATTTAAATATAGGTGGATTGCCGAAAATAAGAAACCCACCACTGGAGAAATTAACAAGTTTGGTTGTATTAGATTTATCTAGGAGTAAATATATACAAGAGGAATGTTTATGCTCCTTTTTGAAAAACGCACCTCACCTCCAAGCACTCAATGTTGAAGGATGCAGATTCGTTACTAAAAAACTATATAATTTATGTGCTGTCGATTATAGTTCCACCAATCTGGAAGTTGTTAGTAGAATATCGCCTTTTGTGAATATCCTTAAATTGATTCATCTGCCAGTTGCTAAATATGGTGTTGAGGATCCATTTTGCGAAAGATACGTTGCAGAAGTTCAAATAAATAATTAAAAATTGCATGAAGATTGTTTACTTCCATAAAGAAAACTATCGCAATTTAAAATTAATTCAAAGTTATGAAATTATTTCCTAAATTATTATTTGACAAATAACTCTTCGGTATTATTTCTTGCATGAAATTATAACTCAATCAAAAAATATTTCTAAATATTCCTGTTTGCATGATTTATGTGTCAATGCGTGTGTGCATGATACTGCTCGTTGAATGTCGCCAGGCATAATAAGTCGAAGCCTCGTGGCCGAAGTTAGTTCATACCAGAATCTTCAATCTGCTGACTCATTCATTTCTAGTAAAAACTAATAAGCTAAATTATTGTTTTATTTTATTTTTAAAAACCGCGAAGTCCATTCTAATTGACTTGATCAAATTTTAGAATTATTTTCCAGAGTGAATGAATAATTGAAAAAAGTATATAATAGGAAATTAAGTATTGTTAGTAATAGCCCCGATCAGGTTAGCTGAATGCGGCCCTAATTATGGCTACTGTTGTGGTCCTGGTCGGGGCCACATCGGGCTACCCTCTGTAAATCAGAGTTCGTTCAAAAATTATAATTAATTAAATTTAAAATCACTCCCTGTCCTAATTAGTGAATATTCAACTAATTTTCAGTTCAGTGACTAATCTAAAGTTAATTAATTAAATTTAACTTCTCATATGCAAAGAATATAAGAAACGAGAAAAAACTAAAAAAAAGATTCAATTCATTTGAACAAAATGTCTAAAAATGAGTGTTTACGGAAGCATTAAATTAGTTAATCAATATACAATTATCAAGTTAGTATTAATTGTTTTAGGTATTTTTGTGATCTTTTTAGAGTTCATACTTATTTAGATTTGAATTTGTCGCGCTAATCTCGAATATATCTGCTTGGTGGGTTTCCTGTCACCACTACGTAGCGCGTCCTCAGGTTGCGGATAGAGGAACGGCCCGTGAGGCTGAACAGCCCCTAAGGTTAGCTGCGAATACAAGAATAAGCAGTCGCGGACAGCCGATAGGAACCAGTCGTGTCTGTGGTGAATTCAGCACTGGTAGAAAATAGGTACACGACAACCATGGCTTGGGAGGACCCACCCATTCGCGTTCATACGCAGTGGGTGGGTTCTGGCAAGCCGAGGTGCAGCGTGTATCCACCTAGAAACTATACCCGAACCAAAACTAAAAATCTTGTAAGGGAAAAATCCTGCTGCCCATTGGACACTGCAGCGATGACACTGCCCGCAAGGGATGTGTGGAATGATTCGCCTGCATAGGGCCAAAGGGGTATTGATGCCAGTAGGCGCGCTGCCTTGCAGGGGGACGTTAGGGTACGAGGATGAAACTGTAATGTGTCTGACGACAAGTTGACATGGTCCTTGTCAGAGTCGGAAAGCTCCCATACTTAGACCTAGGGAGGTATGGGGGTTATCACTCCTGGGACAGTGGACTCACCTACGATCGGAATAGGATCCTAACGTGCGGATTATCTTGAAACTACCATGGCTAACTTACAAAAACAAAAAACTACAGTTAAAGATCTAAGGGTGGGAACTCTAAACGCGCGTAGTCTAAAAACTGGCCGACTTAGCGAACTCATTAAGATAGCAATTGAATACAAAACTGACTTAATAGCACTTCAAGAAACCTGCTGGTCGGGCGATTTCGCGTCAATTTCTAAGGATGACTATACTTTTCACTATGGGGGAGCTAAGGGGCAAAGACTGGGGACTGGTTTTCTTATTAATAAACGAATTTCGCAAGCACTTATCGACATGCAATTCATTAATGACCGGTTATCATACATTGTACTAAAGGGTAATTTCAGCAAACACGTATTAATCAATGTGCACTGCCCCACCGAGGACAAAGACGAAGACACTAAAGATCTTTTTTATGAAACAATCGAGCAGGTTTTTGACAAGTTCTCAACGTTTGACGCAAAAATAGTATTGGGGGACTTCAACGCGAAAATTGGAAAAGAACCAATGTATAGGCCTACAATAGGATCAGAAAGTTTGCATGACGTCAGTAATGATAATGGAACCAGAGTAATAAACTTTGCAGCTTCAAAGAACCTCGTTGTCAAAAGCACATATTTCAAGCATAAAAATATACATAAGGCCACCTGGACATCACCAGATGGTAAAACTCACAATCAGATTGATCACGTTCTAATAGACAGAAGACGTCATACAAACATTCTCGATATAAGATCGTATAGGGGAGCGGATTTAAATTCAGACCATTTTCTCGTGATAGTAAAACTAAGATCTAGGCTAGCGCTAAGTAAGAAAACAAGCCGCACAGAGCCAACAGTTCGTTTCAATATAGATAAGTTCAAAACAGCAACAGAAACATTAAATTACCAAGTTGAGATTTCTAATAGTTTCGACGCTCTCCAAGAACAGAGAGACGATAACAATAATCGCGAGGAGGACCCGGAAACCCTGTGGAGCAATACGAAAAAGGCGATAAAGGCAGCCGCGAAACTTTCGATAGGTTTTAAGAAAGTAACCAAAAGCAAACCATGGTTTGACGAAGAGTGCAAACTCTGGTTTGAGAAACGTCGGAAGGCCAGACTAAGTAGTTTACAAAATAAGTGCGATCAAACACATAAGAAATATCTCGAGATTAGCAAAAGTACAAATAGGCTCTATAGATCCAAGAAAAGGGAGTGGGAAAAGAATAAAATACTAGCAATAGAAGCGCATAATAAACAAAATAACCCGCGTGAGATGTACAGGGGAATCAATTTTATAAGGAAAGGCTTTCAAAGTAGAACGGAAGTAATGAGGGACGAAAATGGCAATCTAGTAGCCGATGCGACAGAGAGACTGAATTTATGGAAAGATTATTTCGATAAACTATTAAATGTACGTGAAGCCCCCGTTGAAGGTAATCTCGGCGAAATCCACACTGCTGATCTATTAATTAACGATCCTACTGATATAGAAATAGAAATGGCCATCAAGAAGTTGAAAAATAACAAAGCCGCGGGCATCGATGACCTACCGTCAGAACTGATAAAAAATGGAGGCCCTTGCCTCACAAGGCAAATTTGTAAATTGATACGCGCAGTTTGGAAAACAGAACGCATGCCGGAAGAATGGAATACCTCTATCATTATTCCCATCTTTAAAAAAGGCGATAAAACTAACTGTAACAACTATCGGGGAATTTCACTTGTGCCTTCGTGCTACAAGATCCTGTCTAATGTTATCCTAAGTAGACTAACTCCTTTTGCCGAGGAAATCATTGGGGATTACCAGTGTGGATTCCGCCGAAACCGATCTACAAGCGATCAAATGTTTACAATTAGACAACTGTTAGAAAAGAAATGGGAATTTAAAGAAGCAGTACATCAGCTATTTATCGATTTTAAAAAAGCTTACGACTCTATTATACGCGCGCGAATGTACTGGATCCTAGAGTTCTTGGGTGTGCCAAGAAAATTGGTTAGACTTATCGAAATTTGCTTAAGCGGCAGTAAGGGTAGAATACGCGTAAACGGTAGTTTATCTGAAGAGTTTTCGATCCGCGATGGCCTGAAACAGGGCGATGCACTTTCGTGCGTCCTTTTTAACTTAGTTTTAGAATACGTGGTTAGGCAAGTGCAGGCGAATCCGACCGGTGCTACCCTCAATGGGGTAATACAAATTCTTGGATATGCGGATGATCTCGACGTACTAGGGGATGATAAAGAAACGGTAGCTAAAAATGCAGAAATCTTGATCGCAAAAGCCAAAGAGATTGGCTTGGAAGTTAGCGAATCGAAGACAAAATATATGACCGTCGTCAGGTCCGGACAAAGTAATCAAGACGGGGATCTAATGGCCGGAAATATGAAATTCGAAAGGGTTAACGAGTTTAAATACCTCGGGTCTATTATAACTAGCGAAAATAAGATTAAAACGGAAATCAATGCGCGGCTACATGCTGGCAATAGGTGCTATTATGCAGCAAACACGCTACTAAAATCGCGATCGCTATCTAGAAACATCAAAGTAAGAATTTACAAAACGATAATAATGCCGGTCGTCATGTACGGGTGTGAAACGTGGGCGCTGACGAAAGGAGAAGAGAATAGGTTTAGAGTTTTCGAGAATAAAGTACTTAGAAAAATCTATGGTCCAAAAAGGGACGAAGAGACCGGCGAGTGGAGAAAACTGCATAATAATGAGCTGCACGCTCTCTACGGGTCAGCAAATATTAATAGAGTAATGAAAGCGCGTAAATTAAGATGGGCGGGGCATGTAGCAAGAATGGGCAATGAAAGAACAGTGGCGCAAGTTTTAAGAGGGAGACCGACTGGTAAGAGACCCCTAGGCAGACCGAGAAACAGATGGGAGAAAAATGTAAGGGATGATCTAAAAGAACTAGGACATGATTACTTAAACTGGATGGAGAATGCACAAGATAGAGATGTGTGGCGGTCTCGGGTAGATGAGGCAATGAACTTTCGAGTTCGAACTGCTAATCTATAATAATAATAATAATAATAATCTCGAATATATTCGATTAGTCTTCCGTTCGATTATTTGGTAACGAACGGACGGAAGGAAGACAACTTTGTAAAAGTGACGAACAGTAAACAGACAAACCGGTAAAATCATGTGGATAAATCATTTTCAATTGACCTCGTTAATCATTTACGCAAAGTTTTTAGACCGAGGTGAGGTGTTCATATCAAACTAGAATTATCCACTAGAATTATCCAGCTCTCTAAGATTTCCGACAGTGAATGTCGAGAAGGCGTCAACATTTTGAAGATTATTTATTGTTCGTCTTTGCGTGAAAATGCTAAATAGATTGAGAATTGGAATCCAGAATTGGGACCAATTGTACAAAAAGATCCCACTCTTCTTTTTAGTATGCTATAAAGATACGTATAGATTTGATGCTGTAACTTTTTGGCATTATAACCTCACTTCTTTATTCTTTGCTGCACGTGCTAAAAAATTTTTCAATCAAATGCTCGAATTTTCAAACAAAAACGATTAAAGTGCAATCAAATTTTCAAGAAGAAAAACAAATTTTTTAGAAAGCAGTTGATTTTTGATCACAAAAGTTCATTTACAACCAAAAATACTAACTTTCTACCATGAAATCTGAATTTCCAACAAAAGGGTAAAGTTTTTAAGCTCAAAAGTCTAATATTTTAGAAAACTATCACTTAAAAAAAAAAATTTTAACAAAAAAGATCATTTTCAATGAAAAAGATAAATTTTTAAGAATTTAGTTGAATTATCAACAAAAAAGTTGAACTGTCAACGAACAAGAACAATTTTCTACCCAGAAAGACGACTTTTTAACAAAATATATGAATTTTCAACAAGATAGTTGATTTATCAACCAAAAGTTGAACTTTCAACAAACAAGACTAATTTTCCACCCAGAAAAATTACTTTTTGACACAAAATATAAATTTTCTACTAAATCGTTGAATTTTCAACAAACAAGATTAATTTTCTACCTAAAAAGACGACTTTTCAACAAGATTCTTAAATTTTCTACCAAATAGTCGAATTTTTATCTCATAAAATATGCATGATAAAGTTTTAAGTGAAAATCGAATAGTTAAATTTTCAGATAAAAACTCTGCTAAAAAATTAACTTTGAACAAAAATACCAATTTTCACTAAATTCTTAAATTTTCTACCAAATAGTCGAATTTTTATCTCATAAAATAGGCATGATAAAGTTTTAAGTGAAAATCGAATAGTTAAATTTTCAGATAAAAACTCGGCTAAAAAATTAACTTTGAACAAAAATACCAATTTTCACTAAATTATTAAATTTTTAACCAAAAGGTATACATTTTCGACCAAGAAAATTAATGTTCTATTCAAAAAGATGAATTTTCAACAAAATACATGACAAGTTTCAGAATATTTTTCAAAATATTCATATAAAGTTTATTGTTCAATACGTTACAAGGATAGTTGATGCGACAGACTACAGAGACTTTTAAACTCTCTGTAAAATTAAAGATAATTGTTTTCAAATATTCAAATAATAAAGTTTAATATTCTTAATTAATTGTTTACTTTTTTATTCACAAAATTATATTTTCATAATATTTTTATAAATAAAAATTAGAAGGGACCCGGTCAGGGTTAGATCGGGCCTTTCTTATGGATAACCCAGTCAGGCCCTGATCGGATTAGGCGTTTCATTTCGAGTCTGGCCCTAACTGAGATACCCGACTGGGGCCAGATTTTATTTTAGAATATATTTAAATTATGTATATTAAATTACATATATATAGGTACATATTATGTATATACTAAACTTACAGTTTAATATCACATGATATTTAAAGTGTTATTCTTTGGTCTATAAATGATCAAAATCTTAATTATTCTTGCTTGAAAGTTCATTGTTTTCAGTAGCAAAGTCTACTAATAAATTTTTGGTTATGAATTCTTATATCCTTTTTTGGTATGAAAGTAAATTATTTTGTCGCAAATTTAACAATTTTGTTCAATAGTCACACTCCTTGGTTGAAAATTCAACTGTTTTGTTGAGAATTCGCCTTTTTGGCTTAAAAATTCAACAATTCAATTGCCATTTTTTTTCTTCCTTGACTTATCAATATGTCTTGGCTGAAAAGTCAATTATTTTGTTAAACATTCATCTTTTTGGTTTGAAAATTCATCTCTTTCTGTGAAAATTTAATCTTTTTTGGTTAAAAATGCAAGTGTCTGGTTAACAATTAATCTGTTTCGATTGAAAATTAACTTTTTTGTTAAAAATTCAACAATTCAGTAGAAAATTGAACTATTTGGTTAAAAATTTATGTATTTTGTTGAAAAATCGCCTTTTTTGATAGAAAATCAACTTTATTGGTTAAAAATTGATTTTTTAAACTGAAAATTCAACTATTTTGTTGAAAACTCAACTCATTGGTTAAAAATGTACCAGTACCAGTAATGTATCAGTATAAAGTAGTATTTTATGTATTAGAAAAAATTTGCATAAAAAAACCGAAAAAAATAATAATTAGCACCAAAAACTCGCAAACCCAATTTTGTCACTTATGGGGTTTATTTGGGACCCTATAAAACATATTCATGGAGGTGATATTCATAGAATAATATTTTACTCATATTATATGGCTGATTGGGAAGATAAATGCTGAGTTTCAACTCGATTCAGCTAATATTGACGATTCTGAATAAAATTTACAAAAACGTCTTTTTTCTTATGGGAAATACGTCTTAAACTTAATGGGGCTTGCGCCGCCTCTAAATATTGAGAAAATTGATTTATTTTTGTGTGAATTCGAACAAATTTCCTGGCGATATGCATGAAGATTCGAGAAAAAAAATGTTGGTTCACTACATGCCAAAGTTGGGATCACTGGGAAAAGAATTTGGGGAATATAATATTTCAGAATATTTTTGAATATTTAGGAATACTTCGGAATATGTAGGAATATGAGGGAATATTTGGGAATATAAGGAATATCAAGAATATTTGGGAATATAAAGAATATCTGGGAATATTTCGTGCGTTTACGAGGAATATCGGAGTGGTCGACCCCTCGTAATTGATTAAAACAATCAAAACAAAAATCTTTTATACCTTCTTCAAGAATTGTATATATATTACTGTAAAAATGCCTTAAAAATCCCATTGATCTTACGGTGCACTATAAAATTGAAAATTAAATCATATTGCACTATATTTCATTATATCGTATCATATTGTATCATATAGTGTGATAGTGTATCATACTGTAGCATATTATATCATACTGTATTATATTGCATCGTATTACGTTATATTGTATGATACTGTAACATATTCTATCATAGTATATGATATTACATCACATTGTATGGTATTTCATCATATTGTATCATATCGTTTCATGGGATATGATATTGTATCTTATTGTACCATATTGTATCATACAGTACCATAGTGCATTATTATACTATATCATATTGTAACTTGGTACAACATGCTGTATATCATATCATAATGTATCATATTGTATGGTATTGTTCCGTAATGTATCGTATGTCATCATATTGTATTATGTTGTATCGCATGACATTTTATCATACTGTATCATATTGTATCATATTGTATTATAATTTATCTATTGTATTAGGGTGTATCATACTGTATCATATTACATTATATTGTATCATACTGTATCGTATATTGTGATAGTATATCATATTGTACAATAGCATATTATATTATGCTATGTTGTATCACATTTATTATATTGCATCACATTATATGATACTGTATCGTAGTCCATCATATTATACGATATTGAATCACATTGTATTAGGATGTATAATATTGTATCATATCATATGATATTGGATCATACTGTATCATATTACATCATATTGCATTATATCGTACCATATTGTGTCATATAGAGTGGTAGTGTATCATGCTGTAGCGTATTGTGCCATATTGTATCATATTGCATCGTATTGCATTATATTGTGTGGTACTGTATCATATTGTATCATGGTATATGGTATTGTATTACATTGTTTGGTATTGCATCATATTGTATTATTTTGTATCATAGAATATGATATTGTATCATATTGTATCATATAATAAGATATTGTATCATATTTCATCCTACTGTATCATAATGTGCCATATTATATCATATTGTGTCGTATTGCATCATATTGTATGATACTGTATCATATTTCATCACATTATATGGAACCACATTGTATGATATTGTATGAGGGAGAAGGCCGCGTGAGGAGGAGAAGTGGAAGAAGCGAAGGACAGATAGAGAGCGAGAGGGATTGAAAGAGTCAGCATCATTATAGTGTATCATAGTGTAACTTGGTATAGAATTTCATATAGTTTCATATCATAGTGTATCATATTGTATGATATTGTTTCGTAATGTCTCATATTTCATCATATTGTATCGTATTATATTGCATTGCATTATACTGTATCAGAGTGTATCATATTGCATCATATTGTATCATATTACATGATATTGCATCATATTACATTATATTGTATCATACTTTATCATATAGTGTGATAGTATATCATATTGTACAATACTGTATCATATTGTGCCATGCTGTGTCACATTTATTATATTGCATCATATTATATGATAATGTATCGTAGTCCATCATATTATACGACACTGTATTCGGATGTATCATATTGTATCATATCATATGATATTAGATCATACTGTATCATGTTATATGATATTGTATCATACTGTATCATATTACATCATATTGCATTATATTGCATTATATCGTATTATGTTGTCTCATATAGTGTGACAGTGTATCATACTAAAGCATATTGTGCTATATTGTATCAAATTGCATCGTATTGTGTGATACTGCATCATAGTATATGGTATTATATCACATTGTATGGTATTGTATCATATTGTATTATTTTGCATCGTATTGTATCATATATTGAGATATTGTATTATATTTGATCATACTGTATCATATTGTGTCGTATTGCATCATATTGTAGTATACTGTATTGTATTCCATCATATTATATGATATGGTATCACATTGTATGATATTGTATCATATTGTATCAGGGAGAGAGAGGCGTGAGGGAGAGAAGTGGAAGAAGCAAAGGAGAGATAGAGTGGGAGAGGGATTGAAAGAGTGAGGCAGTGGGAGAAGTGAAGAAGAGATAGAGGAGAGGAAGCGTTACCCGTGAAGCGTTACCCGTATTCCCCGTCAAATCCTTTTATAGTTTTGCGAGTTCACATCGTGCCATAAGAAGCTATCACTTCAAAAATCGCCACAGATAATAACAATGCTTCAATTTCATTACAGTGAAAAATATCAACTTCCTGCCTTTTATTACTAAAAAATTATTCCAAATCAAGCCCAGTATCAGCGCATTAATTACTAATGAATTAATTAAAATCCTTGTTAATTTATACTTACTAAGCAAATGGAACAACTTATTCTTTTATTATTTATGATTTACTGTATCAAGTATTTTCACAAAATATCTTCGTCCATATTAACTGCCACCACATTTTCAAGAATATTTCTGCTGCATAAGTATATATTTTTGAATATTAGGTGTAACTAATTTATTTCATCTAATCTCGCATTTAATAAAACATGCTAAGAATATCGATTGAGAGTATCGATTGACATTCTCATAACGATGTGCATACTACCTATATATAACTATATATTATTTATAGAAATTTAAAAAATGGGGTCAAGAATTTCTTGCTTGAAATTCTCAAAAAATTATCACATAACTTAGACATTAATGAACGTATAGGTAAATTTTGTCTTAATGTAACTTTTTTATTCAATCACTTTATGGTGGAAACGCTTTCTCTTGTTTCAGGATATAAGCATGCACAATTAATTTTTTTAATCAGTTTTCCATACTATTTTGCTTAACTTGTGGAAATACGATAAAGCAAGACGCAATAGAGTAGTATTTTCATTTTTATAATCAATCATAGAATTTCCAAGTAATGAAAAAATAACCGAATACTATTTTTTAAAAGTGATTAGCACAATGGCACGTATAAAAAATGTAGACGTTTGCCGATTTTGCAGTTTTCAGAATTCGTTAGCATATTATGCATCTATTTAAGATAAACATATACACAGAAAATTATGATAAAAATTGTATGAGAAATATTGCACAAATCAGAAAAAAATTTCAATATTTTGAATATGCTAACCCGACGGGGAAACCGTTTTTCACTCGAGAAAATTAAAAATCTAAAACTAAAATGTCTGTGAGAAATAATAGCATTTATCTAGAAACTTTTCGGCGTGCGGTTTGGTATCCGGTTGAACCACCCATATTAAGACATAAAAGGATTTTATTTAATTCATCATTAAATACAAGTTTTTTTCTATTTCATTTTAAGTGTGGCTCTGTAATTGGGCGATTGAAAAATCTGGAAAATAAACTTCTCAACACTGTAAAATTCGCGTTGAGATTTGGGGAAGGAAATAAATGGTACCAAATTGTTCGGCATGACATGTGCCCTACAACATCTTCAGCGTCATCTGTATATTGTTGCGAAAATAATTTCAAAGTATGTGAATATTTTTATTTTGAATGAAAAAATATAAAATATGCTTTTATTGATAACAAAAACCCCGTAATTGACTGATATTCAAAAGGGGTTTTATTTATAGGATGTCAGGATGTATGTGAGCTCTAACCTCAAAATCAAATCGTTCATTTACGCAACAAGTATTATAAAAAGTTGACATTTTTTAACTTGCGAATCATGCTACTAGTTGTAAATAAGAGTTTTTACTATAAAGAGCGCATATATCTAATTCTCATATTTTATTTGGAACAAAATTTATCCTATTCACTTTTTTGCTTTTACTACTCGAGTCTTATCAACGTTAAAATTAGAGCACTTCGCAAAAAATCAGTTATTTTTGGCAAATGATTTGGCAAATTAACAGAACTGGCTCTAACTCAACAAACTAAGAAATCTTTTCAATAAAATAAACCCTTTTAATTATAAAAAACGTTAATGATCATTTATTTGGAATGTTTTCGTCAAACAGGCAATGTATTTTCTTCAGTTTTGAAGTTGTGTTTAATTATCTATAAATAAAAGAACAAACTATCGAGCTAAATTTAAAACGTTAAAATTGAACTATGCCCGGTCCTTCTGTCTCTTCCATAAACTTTTCCTAAACGTTTCCGCCATGTAAGAAAAATTTCTTAATTTGAGACAATTTTGCTGAGTAGTTTCTTTTTTTTTTTTTTGAATAATCAAATATTTTTTAATCCATTTTATGATGTAAAAATCAATGTTTTTTTATCTTGTCTTGCCTCTAATTTTTCATCAATTTGAAAAGTTTTTTCATAAACGTTGTTTCTGAGATGATATTTACAAAATGTTGGAGTTTTTTCGTTATCTTTTACTAGGTTTTTAAATTGTTTTATTTAGTTATTTTTTTAGTTCCTAATTAAAAGACTTTTCAAAATATGTTTTTCTTTATATATTTGAAAGAGCAGGAACACCGGGAGGTTTTGAAATAAAAAAAAATCTGTTTTTTTTTCAATTTCCGTTCATTAAACAAATTTTGTATAATGATTTTATTCAGTTATTTTGATGTGTTTCATTTTTTCAAGAAAGCTATTCTTACATATACATACATGTATATATATTTTCTATTTTATCAATTGTGAGAATTGCATAAGACCGGGAGTTTTCCTGAATTTTCATTCGTGTATTAATGTTTTTTAGTTTCAAATTAGAATTATGTTTTTAAATCTTCCTATTATTTATTATTTGCTAAGAATACGTGAAACCAGAAAAATAATCAAGAATGTTTTTTCAACTAAAATTACACTTATCTGGAAATTATCAATAAACTTCAAGAGATAACTTTATTAACTGGAATTTAATATTTCATACCAAAAATTATATGAAGTTATTTTTTGAGTAGCGCCTTATTTCTCCGAATATTAGATTGTAACATAAATTTAATTAATTCTGAGCAACGCCATTAAAATTTTATGTAAATAGGTACAAAACATACGAATCATAAATTCACGATTGTATTCAATATGAAAAATACAATTACAAATTATTACAAATTTAAAAATAATATCAGAATTTTCGAAAGTAATTGCTTACTTTTTCAGGATGTATTTTCACCATAAGATACTGCAAATAACAATAAAGTGCAAAACAATAAAAAACGTTGAAGGTTTGAACAGCGAAATATTTCAAATTTTCAGTTTTTAACTTCCTTTAGCTTTGATTTGCTTGATTTTTGTACAGTAAAATCTAAAAAATTTAATCCACACACTCTTCCAGCAGCAGAGTATGTTGACTTCAATTCTCTGCCATTTTCACAATTTTTGACGACTTTTTTCACATGTTTAGGAAAACTTTCTTGAAGCCTAGTGAACAAATTTCGTGCGGTATGTTATTTCAACTTACATTTTTTTGATGACCGTACCACTGCGCTGACCGAATTTCGCGACACGTGATTTTTGTTAGGAATTAATTTCTTATTGAACAACAATAATCATCACTTCTTTAAACAAATTGCGTGACTTGTAGTCATCGCTTATGTGTTAAGAACACACCATGAAAATTGCAAGCATTTTTTATCAACAAACCACCGAATAATCGCGACTTGTGTTTTATGAAACATCGATTTTCGATCGGAAAATTTTGTAAGTTTTTATTGTTTATCTTCAGTAATAATTATTGAATGAAAAAGCTTGATGAAACAAATTTGTCGGTCGCGTCAATATAAACAAGAAGATATATTTTGTTTTACGTTTTGACCACTTTTCTATCATCGATCGATTTTCTCAAGTGGACAATACTTCTACACGTTTACGAGCGCTTAACGAGTTATTGCATCCATCACCTCAAATAATCTAAAAAAATAAAAAGCATATTTTCACTGTCACTGACATCTTGTGCTATTTAATATTTTTCATTTATTTCTCTTTTGAAAACTGCCGAATCAGTTCTTCTACCTATTTCTAAAAAGAACAGTTCTGAAAACCGTATGATTGAAAAAAAGTGAATCCTATTTATTCAAAATGATTAACACAATGGCACGTGCAGAACCTGTACACGTTTGCAGATTTTGCAATTTTTAGAATTCTTTTGCACAATATGAATTTGTTTAACACGAACATATACACATAAAATTTCAAACATAAATTTTACGGGAGATATTTTACAAATTAGAAAAAAAATTAATATTTTGCAAGTTCTTTCCCCACTTTATATATAGAGGAACGAGGGATCCGGTTTTTACTTGAGAAAATTAAATATCTAAAACTAAAATAGCTGTGAAAAATAAAATCATTGATTTCTAAATTCTTATGCGTCCGGTTCGATATCAGTTTATATTACCCATATAACGAGATAAATTTTCATTTTGTTTTTTTATTTTATTTTCATGTCCAAACCTTAACAATTACAAAATTATTTAAATAATAGATAAATTGAAAAATTAAGATAAACAAATAAAATAAAAAATATGTTCGCCAAATAAAAGTATTTTACTTTATTTATTATTTTTTATTATACTCTTGTAAAAAATGTTAATTGTTAAGATTGAGAAATTTTATAATTCTAGTGATTAGCTGTGTTGGACATTTTATACTGTGGGCAATTTTATTTTTGGAATTCAAATTATCGGGAATTTCCAAATTCTGGTGTGGTGAGCTCACACTTGTAGTTATTTACTACAAGTTATCAACCTAAAAACACTACCCGAATCGGGTAGTGTCACGCCTACCCCGAAAGGGAAATGGCTTAATGGTATACATACAGTAATATTAAGAACTGTCCAGAATTTTATAACACAGGCATTTCTCTTTCCAAATTCGTGAATTTTCCATTATCGGGGTAATTTTTTCGTTTTTAGAATAATTAAATTTCAAACATTCACAGTTTTTAAATTCTTGAATTTCGAACCTCGAAGATAACAGTGATTTTTTTCAAGTAATCTCATTTATTTATTTGATTAAGGAGCCTTGTAAATAATAATGCAGAAACTCTCCAATTTTGAGGATAGCATTTTAAAAGACCTTCTATAAATTTTTCGTAAACGTCTGTGCGGTGTAATTAACATTTTTTAATTCGAGCAAATTTTTCTTCGCAGTTTCTTTTTTTATCACAATCAAAAATTTTTTCTAATCCATCAAATAATGTAAAATAATGTTTTGTTATTTTATTTTCCTTTACTTTTTGATTAATGTTTTATTTTTTTTTGTAAATTTCGCTTTTAAATGAAAATCTTAAAAGCTGGGAGTTTTCGCATTATTACTAACTAAGTTTTCCAATTGTTCTATTTAGTTATTTTTTCAGTTTTCAATTAAAAGACTTTTAAGGTATATGTTTTAATTTGAAATTAAAATTATGTTTGTAGGTCTTGTTTTTATTTATTATTTGCTAAGTTTACGTGAAACGGGAAAAATATTAAAGAAAGTATTTTCAACTAAAAAGTACGCTTAACTTGAAATTATTAATGAACTTAAGAGAATAACTTTATAAACAAAAATTCAATATCTCATACCAAAAATTATATCAAGTGATTTTTTAAGTAGCACCCGATTTCTACGACTAACAGATTGTACTATGAATTTAAATAATCCTGAGCAGTGACATCAAAATCTGCTGTAAATAGTTAGCAAAAATACGAATAATAAATTAAAGAATTGTATCATTTTAATTATTTTGCGTTACATACAATAAAACCTCAAAACTCAAGAATCCTCCCATAGCACCATAAGTCAAACCTGTAATACTGAAAATCAAGCAATAGAAAATAATATCCAAGATATTCTAAGAATATCCAAAAATGTAAGATTTTATTGTTTTTGAACTGAAGATATGTTTTATTGTTCTAATTTGTTCCGAGGATCTTGGATCTCGTGTCTTTATTTGCACAGAGCATGTATTGGGCCGGCCCTGCCGGGAATTCCCCATTTATGATTCGGCGCCTGAAATCCTCACCTGCTTCTAGCGTGAAAAACATTCGATCGACGTCACTCGTAAGATTTGCAACGTTTTCTTATTGTGCGTGTTCCAACATCACTTTTCCGTTTTCTTTCTGGCTTCTTCTCATAGTGAAATAATTGCTGTTTATTAAACAAAAAGTGATAGGCAGGAAAAAATAAAATGGAGGACGGTGAAAAAGTGAGGGAAGCAAAAATAGTGCAAGAGGAAACGAAATTTGAAGCAAAAGAAGAAATAAGTGATACTTCGGAAATAGACAAATTACCCGACGATTGTCTTATCGAAATTTTTCAGCATCTGACGTCGATAGCTGACAAAATCCGTATAGAAAGAGGTAAATAAAAGTTCAGAATTATCAGGCAATATTCACTTGGAACCATTAATTCATTAACTTTTAATTGGACATTTCCGAAAGTAAACAACTCAGTTTCACGCAGAGGAAAGTTTGAGTTGATTCAACAAAACATTCTGTTCAACCTAATTTGTTGAAACTAAAAAATGTGGTCAGCGCAAATAACCCTTGGGTTATTTTTAAGAAACACAACGAATTAATCTGGTCAATTCAAAGTAATTATTTAGTTGAGCATGTTTAGTTGATTCCACCAAATAAATGTGTCGAGCGGAATATATTATTTATTATAAAATGATTTGGTTGAAGTAACGAAATAATTTGGTTGATTCTACCAAATACTTTCATTAACTACACTAAACATACCGAAACAGATGATGCCAGCCCACGCCGGTGACCAGTTTGCGTGTCGAAAGGTTCTCATCGTGCGTCGTGTCGCGAATTATTAAAAAAATTAATGATACGAACGACACTAACAATGTCAACGTTTTTAAAAAAACTCGGGTCTGAAACAGTATGCAGAACATTTTGAACGTAAGTACAACCTTTAGTTCGTAGGGTTCACACCGGTGCAGGCAATCTAACCTCGAAATTCATAAGTGATGAAAGAATCTCACACAAACCCAGATAACAAAATGCGACGCATTATGCACGCACGTCGTGCCGATCAACACGCACGAGATACACTCACCAACGCAGACATATGTGTCATCAATTGAGACGCATATCGTGCGGGTCACGCGTGCGACGCATATCGCTCGCACGCCGTGATTAGTTATGCTCTAAAAATAATAAATTATGTAATAATAATATTTTTATACGTCCAATAAACCAAAGAGCCCATTTTGTCGTTCGTAAACAAAGGTCAGTTTTATAAGGCGGAATTCCGGTAGAAAATATCTCCTTTTAATTGACAAAATTCAAAATGAGCCCTTTTAATTCATTTGAACGCACATATTTCATTATATATATATATATATATATATATATATATATATATATATTGTGAAAAGTTGAAACGAATATATTTAATAAAATGTTTATTTTCCAACTGTCAAAATTATTAAAGTAACCAGTCTTTCAAAATTGCCTAGACTAGGCATGAATATATAAAGCTAATATTTGGCTAAGATGAAGCTAGTATTTCTCTGAAGTGCTATGAACATATAGTAACCAGTCTTTCAAAATTGCCTAGGTTAGGCATGAATACATAAAGGCCTGTATTTGGCGAAGATAAAGCTAGTATTTCTTTAAGATGCTATGAACATATACATATACTTTTTTAAAGTAATCTTCAAATTATGAAATCTTACATTATATGTGAACTATAACCTTAAAAAATTTAAATTACTGCCAACTGGCAAACGAGCAAAATGAGTTTGGATATACATATATCACTCTTCATCATCTCCATCGGATGCACCAACCATATCATCATTTTCGGGCTCGGCGTTAGTCAATCTATTGAGTAGTGCCAATCAGTTTATAATCTCTTCTTCGTTTTATGCATTATTTAAATTCTCGCATGAATTTTTTTCAGTATTCTCCTTCACCTCTTCATCTTCCATTTCGCCCTCTTCTGCTGTAGTCGTGCGCTTTCTTAATGATAATCTGAACCTTTGTTTCGCCGATCGAAAAACGTCTTTCATTTCCTCTTTGCAGGAGTTCTTACATATTTCGCGGTCCTTCAAAATCAGGGCAATCTTTGGCAGCCTCTGAAAGAAAAAAAAATTAGTATTTTAAGCAAATGATTTGAAATAACTTTAATGTAAATAATTTAGTTAAAAAATAAAAACGCAATATATGTAACTTTTGAGATTCTTGTATCTCCAAATTTGGCAGTTTTATTGCTACCAAGCCATGTGAACTGAGAAATTAATTCGTCAGTCATGGTAGTTTTTAATGCCAGACTAAAAAATTCTCGCAATTTAGCTGCACCTCGACCTTTTAAATAGTAATACTGACACAAAAATTTTGTATTAGTTTCTATACTGTATCTAATAATTCTGCATGTTTACAACGCCTACAAATACAACATTATAATGTTAGAGCACGCATTGGCTTGGAGTGCTAACACGATACTTAATAATGCAATTATGTAAAATTCTTACCAGATCACTGCGCAATTTTTCATTTGTTTTACATTCAGCTCTGTCAAACTGTTCTAAGGTATTCAAGGGGAATCATTCCAATGGTTCAAAGAGTTTATCCGAGAATTTGTCTTTTACATTCATATTGGGCTGTTCATCCAAATAATTCTCATCTCCTGCAGTTCTTTCTTAATTTCCTTATTTTGTTCAATGATCTGAACATTTTGTTGCTTTATATTCTTGATTTGACATAAAACCTCTTTATTTTCTTTCATCGTCTTTTCTCCTCTCTTTTCGATTTTACTAGACATAAATGAAATATGTTTCAGATTAAATACATGAAATAAAAATTCTATGTTAAAAAATAATTAATCAGAATTAATCCGAACCTTCAATCCGAATTTTTCTGAATCATTCGTATTGATTCAGATAGACTGTATTAATTAGGATTCATTCGGATTGACCGAATTCATTTGGATTCATTCTGATTAATTCGGATTGACTGGATTCATTCGGATTGATTTTGAATGGGCTTCGGATAAATTCGGATTGAAAACTTCCTTCGGATTAGATTGGAATGAAATTGTTGGGTTTGGATACAAATTTCGGGAAATTTCGGATTGATTTTTTCTGGGAAAATTCGAAATGAATTTTAAACCGAAGCTTTCACTAAAGTACTCATTGGGGATAAGCATATAATACATAATATTAGCTTCATTTTCGTAGAAATAAAAATAAACTGTCGGGAATTTTAAGGTGTCGGGAATTTTATATTGTCTGTAATTTTATAATGTCGGGAATTTTATTTTTCGGTAATTATTTATTCGGGAATTTTACAGTGTCGGGAATGTTGTTTATGTGGGAATTTTCAGTCGTCCCAAAATTATGAATACAACAGGTTTGATGATCCTTTCAAGATTCGCATATATTGTTTATGCGCAATACTTCTTAGATGAGCTTCTTCATTTTAAGACATTTATGGGACATTAATTAATGAAGACTGACCTTTAGGGTGATAAAATTCCCTACGACTTTGCCATATTCAATGCTATTGTAAATAAATTATTTGACAAACATAGTTTTTGGATTAAATATCTAAAAATTTTAAAATGTTTGGTCATGAACTATTTCTTAATGATTTTAAAATTTAAAATGTCTTTAAAATTTAAATTTTTTTTATCAAAATATGATATGGTGAAGTCACAAAGAGTATTTTTACTAACAAGATAAGCTTTCATTACTTAAAAAATCACATAATTTTGAAACATTTGATGAGCAGCTATGTGATGAAAAGTTCTCCAGAGATATCAAGTAAAGCTACTGAAAATTTTAGTAGAAAATTGAGAGTGAAATAAATTTCTCTATAAATTTTGTTTCATCTCCAAAAGTTAAAAACAAATAAATTTTTAAACTTCAAAGAATTAAACATACCTACTTAACGAAATAATACATGAATTTCAATCTCTTTGTGCTTATTTGAAAGTTTAACTGTGATCAAATCGGACAATTCACCGTACAAAAAGTCGTCCAAATTAAGAAGCTATTTATTCATTCAAAATTTAATTTTTTTAAATCTATTGAATTGGTTATACTGATACGGAAATTCAATGGAATTAAAAGAAAAACTTAAAAAGAATCTCTGAACATTTAAAAATGCTAATTATTTCGAAAAATAAAACGTTTTTAAACTATTTAAAGAATATATTTTATACAATTGATACGATACCTTCAGTGTGTGGTCTTTAATTTTTTGATGTTGCCATCGGAAAGTTTAGATGGACCGAGGGGTTCTTAACGTGCGAACTTACAAAGGCAAAGTTTGGAAAATGTTTATACATTGTTTTATTCATAAGCTATAAAAAAGTTATAGTTGAATTATATAAATTAAACGAGTGATTTTATGTTTTCTACTACAATTAACAGCGAATGAAAAAATTCTATTCCGTTCGGAAATTGCTTATAAATTCATGAAAACTGTTCTAAATTTTCTGAATAAAATATGAAGATTTTGTAGCAAATATTATTTAAAATAACTCTAATGACATTTTAGATGATTTTAAGAAAAATTTCGGTACAATTTGTACCATTTAGAGGAATAAATATTATCTTCTTTTCCATAAAAAGTCGAACCGTGTGACGATAGTATTTACTTTAAAAAATTGCATACAAACATTTTTTCTAAAAATTCTTATTTTTATAATTTTAAGAAAACGGAAGTTAGTACCGTCGCAAAGTTTAAACTCATCTAATTCCTTTATTCTTCTACTTACGCTGTTATTTTTTCAATAAAATTGCCAATTTTTATCCAAAATATTTAAGAAGATAGAAGGGAGTCAATTACATTGAAAAATATATTTCAATTCTGTATAGAATAACATTTTTAATTGAAATGAATCTACTTTCTTTTAAAAGGATCACACATTAAGTAAATCTGAAACTATTTTATTTTAAAAACTAAGATTCATTCTCTGTAGTTCTTGAAAATATGCTCTAAAAGGGAAATCAGTTTTGTGAAGTAAATTTTTAAATATTTATACTTAAATACAAGACTAGGATAGTTTAAGTTTAACATTTTTTAAATATTATTTTATAGAATTAAGAACGATCTTTTAATAAATTTGTATAAATCAACTTCAGATTTCATCATTTATCCAAGCCTTCAAGAAATTAAATAAACGGGTTATTGAAAACATTTGAAGAACCTAAACAATGCGACGGTAATTCATTTTTCCTAAAACCTTTTTACTGTTCGACTCTTCGTAGAAATAATTTTCAAAAAGCACTTCTTACACATAAAAAAATAAAATAATATGAAAATCGATTTTAAATTATACTTATTCATCTAAAAACCAAAATTCCTGCAATTCTCATTTAATAAAAAAAACTCACCTGAGTAAATATCGTTTATCAATTTATCTTGATATTCCTTTAGGAAATTAATCATTACAGACTTTCACTCAATTTTGCTTGTTGCCTAATTTTTCTGATGAAATGCACTATTCAATACGAAAAATGAAATATACCAAAATTTGAGACATTTAATTAAATAAATTTTGAATTGGACTTCGAGTATGCACTTTTCCCAATCAGTTACTAGAGATTTTTCTATCATTAGAAAGAGTATATTGTTTTAGGTTTAAAAATTCATAAAATTTTTTATGATTAAAAACTGATCTAAAAATCAAAGCGAATTAATTAAGAGGTTTAGAAACAGTTGAACGTATAGTAAATTATTTTGCTTGACCATAAAAAAGATAGGTTAGGTTTAATTACTGGTCATAGGTTTATATTTACTATTTTTTCGATTGTACTGACCACAAGTCTATTAATTTTCGGAATGCCGGATATAAAACACGATAAACACGATAAAACACGATAGTAAAATTCTTCGACAGATGCCAAAAGATGCTGAAAACACTTTTACTGATTTTTACAAAAACCAGCGATCGTCAGGCGTCATCAAGTTCATAGCGTGTGTGAACAGTAGACTGTCGTGTAGAAGGAAAACGAACCTGACGAACGGAGACGGAGATAATCCTTAATATAAAATCTCTAAACGATATTGTCGTTTTCGATTCTGACGATTTTCGAGAGTAACACGGTGGTAACGTTTTCTTGCTGTAGGCCGCTCATATTCAACAGTAGTGTGTGTCTGTGTGTGGTGCTGCATTTGAAATCAGTGATGCTAACTGAGTCGCCTTTATATGCGCATGTTTGAATTGTAATATAGTTGATTGGCTGTAGTACGCGCCCGTATTTGAATTCCCAATGAGGATGCGAACTAGAACCAATAAGCGCCATTCTATCGAAGCATGCGCATGTCAAGGTGGTCTTTTCGGGATCACTTAGTTCGAGTTCGATAATAATACGTCACGTGTTTTTTCGTATTTGGTAACGCGCGGCTCAGTGTTGCCAACCGTTGCACGGTAAAGTCTGTAAAAGAAGTAATGAACCATAACCTCAATAGTGATGGTAGTCTGTTTTTAGACTGTTTACGCAAACAAGAAATTTTCAAATTAATCATTTTTACGCTCTGTAACTGTAATTTCTATCATGATTTAATTATATTTATGTGACTCCGGTGCATTAACGCGTTTTTATGCGACAGCGTAGAGTATCGTAATGTTGTACATTACGATACTGCGGACGATCACTCTTCACATTACACTCCGCTGTATCGTAATGTACTACATTACGATACTGTGCGCTGTCGCAGCAAAACTTGTAAATGCACCGTCGCCACATAAAATAATATATGCGCCAATGAGCACAATTCGGGACTTCACGTGACTCGCTTACAATGCTCGTAGGACTTATCTCGCCTCGGCTTCGCCTCGGCTTCGATCGTCCTACGAGCATTGCCGCTTGTCGCGTAAAGACCCTCATTATGCGCCTCGGCGCATAATATACTATTATCATATTGAATATCATTTGTGAAACTCGTGTACGTTTCGGTTCTACTTTCCCTATAGGATTGAAATCTCCATTTCCTAATAGTGACACATTCGAATAATTATTTTTTTTCGGTTTGAATAGAAGTATGTCAGAGATCTGTGTATGTTTACAGATCAAAAATTTTATAATTTAAGAAGATGTTCAAATTAAGATTTTTTAAGCTCTCAATGAGCACTGCTATTAAAAAAAACACCGATACTTTAAGAAATTGATTTTGATAATTTGAAGGGATTTTAAAGAAGTTCAAAGACTATAAGGTATTTTTTTTATCCAAATGGAATTTTCAAGATCTTCAAACAATTGCAAGGAATTTCAAAAGATTTCAAAGAATTTGGAATATTTTGACTTATTATAAAATATTTTAAA
>CAKNYM010050858.1:62384-94699 GCA_932195095.1 Andricus curvator
ATTTCAAAGAATTTGGAATATTTTGACTTATTATAAAATATTTTAAAGAATTTTTAATTGATTTCACTAACTTAATAGGATTTCAGAGGATTTAAAAAATTTCAATTGATTCTAAAAGATTTCAAATTGATATATTGTGGGAAATTATTTCAAAGAATTTCAGTAGATTCCGAAGAATTTTTTATTTATTTTGATAATTTGAAGGAATTTAAAAAAAAGACTGGGAATATTTTAGGGCATTTGAAAAGAATCCAAAGCATTTGAAAGAGATGTCAATAATTTCAATGAATTCCAACAGATTTTAAAGGGTTTGAAATATTTTAGGATATTTTAACAGATTTCAAGGAATTTTCAACCGATTTTAGCAATTTAATTGATTCAAAAGGATTTTTTAAGGAATTTTTCAAGATTGGGAATATTTTAGGGTATTTCAAAAGAATCCAAGGTATTTTCAAGAGATTTCAACAATTTGAAGGAATTTCAAAAATATGTAAAGAATTTGGAAACTTTTAGAGGTTTCTTGAAGATTCCAAGGATTTTTCATTTGATTTCAGTACTTTAATTGATTTCAGAGGATTTGCAATATTCTGGAGTAATTTAAAAGATTTCAAGGAATTTTTTGTTTATTTTGATAATTTGAAGGAATTTGAAAAAAAAGACTGGGAATATTTTAGGACATTTGAAAAGAATCCAAAACATTTGAAAGAAATGTCAATAATTTCAATGAATGCCAACAGATTTTAAAGGGGTTGAAATATTTTAGGATATTTTAACAGACTCCAAAGAATTTCCAAGAGTTTTCAATAATTTTGAGGAATTTAAAAAAATGGTAAAGGATTTGAGAACTTTAAGAGTATTTTAAAAGATGTCAAGACATTTTCGTAAGCTTTAAAAAGTTTCAAGTGATTTTTAAAGAATCAAAGGATTTCAATAATTTGAAAGAGTTTCAAAGGATTGGAAATATCTTATGGTGCTTTTAAAAATTGCAAGGGATTTTGAAAGGTTAAAAAAATTTCAAGGAGTTCTAAAATATTGTGAAGGATTTTAAATATCTTAGGGTATTTTGAAAGATCCTATGAATTTTTGATTTGATTTCAGTAATTTAATGTTACTCATAGGATTTGAATTATTTTATGGTATTTTAGAAGATCTGAAGCATTTTCAAAAGCTTTAAAATGTTTCAATTGATTTCCAAAGGTTTGAAAGGATTTGATAACTTTAACAGTATTTCAAAAGATTCTAAGGAATGTACAATTGGTTTCAGAGGATTTGAAATATTTTAGAGTATTTAAAAAGATTCTAAAGCATGTTAAAGAGATTTGACAAAATTTGCATGGGGTATTGTATCGAAGAGTTTTCTAAAATTTCGAAAATATAGATCGATTTAATAGGACCTATGCCAGGTTTTAGGGTATATCAAAAGATTTTAAGCAATTTTGAATTTATTTCGGTAACCTAATAGGATTTGAAATGATTTAAAATATTATAAACTATTTTTAAAGACTTTAATGCACTTTCAAGATATTATTAATTTTTTATGGAATTTTAAAGGCTTTGAATGACTTTAAGAGGAATGAACAAATTTTTCTGAGAGTTGAAAGAATTTGTTTACAACTTTGGAATATATGAAACTATTTCATAGGACTTGCGAGGTTTCAATATATTTTAGAATATTTAAATGAATTTTATGCGATTTCCGAAGATTTCAATGATTTTAATGGATTTTAAAAGCTCCCAAGGTATTTTCAAAATTTTTCCAGGATTCAAGAAAATACATTAAAATGTCATATAATTTCACGGGATTTTATAATATTTCACTGTACTTTTAAGAAATTCATTAACAAGAAGTGAGGGGTTTTTTAGGTTTTCACAGATTTGTAGAGATTTTCAAATATGTTTTGCAATTAATTTGAATTCACCCTGAATTGTTACTCATTCATTCAGAATTATTTTATTATGTCTTTCGAATTTTGTTGATTTACCTGAATTCTTTTGAATTAAATCAATAATTATATTCTGTTCAATGGATATTTTTTTCAGTTTGTGTTTAATTAGTCTTGAAGTGTTTTAACCTCATTTTGAATTCTTCAACATTCAATAAAATTCTTTTGAATTCCCTTGTATTTTTCCAAAATCATTTTAAAATTACTAAAATCAATTACATTTTTTGGAGTTTTAAATTTTTTCCAATTTATTTCCATGTTTTAAATTTTAACTTTAATACTTTGAAGTTTTATGAATTGAATTTTTCGAAATGCTTTCAAATCCAAAAGAACATCAGTCACACTATTGATGCACATATTTACTTTAAGTCACTTTTTGGATTAGAAATGAGTCTTGCTGCAAAAAACGTAGAATTAAAAATTATTGCTGCGCACTACCGAGATATTCTCTCGACATCTGCTTTTCGACAACTTCGCATTCAAAATACAATACGTTCGAATAATTTTCAATCCGACGTTTTTTGTAGGGCAATTTCTCTGCTTTTTCGGTTTGAATAGGTCACTATTTTTAAATAAATTAGGCTGTAGCCGCCCTTAGAATAATGAACTACAAATTCAGGGCTCGTGCTCAAAATACACTATTGACACTGTTTGACACTTTTTTGAAGCGAATACGCTGTTTTGCTACTATTTTGAAATAAAATACACTAAGGACACAGATTTTTCGAAAAATAAAAAATATACAGATTTTCGCAGAAGGAAAAAAAATCGTTTGAAAAGTTTTTGTTTAATTTAGCTTTTAATAAGAAAGATACTGTAACGCTTATAAAGGCCTGGAAAGTTCTATCGACAGGATAATTTTATTCTTATAATAAAAGAATTTAATCATTTTGACGTAAACAACAGATACAATAAAAATGTTCACACAAAAATGTTCATATATAAAAAAGTTATACTAAAATACATTTTACTTTTTCGTAATAACGTGCATCATTTATAATAAAAATTAGAAAATTAATTTTTCATGAAAAAAATTCACTACATCTCTCAATGCATAATAAAATATTAGTGGCGAATGGATTACTATAGAGTATAAACGGCAATAATTGCCGAGCAAATAGACAATTTAAAAATTTGTTATCATATTTCTTGAAAACTGAAAGATTGGTAATTACTGCCACTATTCTATGTATCAATCATTTTTTTAAACTTTGTAAAGCTTATATAATAATGAAAATTAATGTTATTCGTAGTATTTTTTGATTTGTAATTTATATGCTCATATACATGTGAAAACGAATAATTCACAATTTATTTTTTGAATAACATTTCTTTTAATTTATAAAATAAAAATTGTATTACGGAAATATAATTTACAAATAAGTTAAATGTTAAACAAATTTAAGAGCCGATTATAATAGATTGAATTATAATTATATTCATAATTTTTTCAAGATGATAACGATGGCAGGATTTACCTACAAATAAATTATAAGAAATCCATTACTCCTTTAGCTTCAACAGAGAAAAAATATGAAAAGGAGCTCCTTATTGAAGGCTACGTATATCATTTTGTAGTGCCTTCTAATTATTTTTTACAAATATTTTGTAACATTAAATAAATATAGATAACATAGAAAAAATAAGTATTTGGTTTATTCTTTTTCAGAAAAAAAATTAATGAGCGCGCGCCTTGGCGCGCGCAAGTTTACTAGTATATATTACACGACGCGCCACTGATCCGCGCGTTTTACAAATATTCAAATTCACACATATACTAATTCTATGTGATTTTTAAGTCGGAAATTAAAATTTATGTGAACATAAATTAAATTTTTAACTGCATATCATTTTTAATATTATTCGATCATTCTTCATAAATATTACAAATTAAAAGTGCAAAGAAAAAATAAATTTCACTTGAAATTTATTTGCGATTAGAATTATTGGAATTTTTGAATTTATACCAATGTATGTCATAACGCTCGCAGTTAAGTGACCATCATATATTGCTGGCGAGATGCACGCATTGCATGAGAATCACGAAATGCGGGTGACGTGCGTCGCACGCATTGTTATCTGGGAATGTATGGAAAAAAGCCTTCCTGTCAAATTGGATGAAAGTGTGGTTTTCTAATGCTGCAAGTAATGCTTATCAAAAGCTTTTGTCCTAGAATACAATCTTTGGAAAGTCAAGATCTAGATACATTTTGATTGAACGAAACAACAAAAATATTTGTTCGGATCAACCAAAATATTTGGTTGGATTAACCAAAATATTTATTTACACTGTAACATTCAAATAATTTTTACTTCATATTTTTATGAAAGTTTGAATTATTAATAACATTTTAAACTAATTTCAGAAAAAATTAAAACATATTTACATATGATTTTAAAATCTTAATTCAGATACTCATTTGACAACATCACAAACATTGACAAAAATTATATAATTGAAATAGAGGTATCTGAAATATAAATGAACTTTTATTATACAAATGATAACCAATATTCAATTACATAACCTTGAAGTAAATAATCAATTCATGTCATTAATTGAAAGAAATGAAAATTCAATCTTTATGTAATTTAATATTGTGAAACAAATGAATCAGGTGATAATTAATTTACCAGATAACAGAATAAGAAGCATTAAACTATAATTTTCATTTGAGCATTCAAATAATTTATACTTTATATTCCTTTTTCTATTTTAACTTCCTTTCCTTCAATTTTAAATTATTATTACCCTTTCAAACTAACACCAGAAAATATAAGTTTTAACAGATGCAGTTAATAATTAATTAATCAGTTTACAACATAAAAATCAATAAACAATTACTTTTATTGAAACATTCAAATGATGTTTACTTTATATTTTGATGAAAATTTAAATCAATAATAACTATTTGAACTAATTCCATAAAAACTTAAAAAAATATGGACATCGAACAATATAATTTTAAAGATTGATTTCAAATGATTATTTCACAACATCAAAAACATTTGAAAAATTATGTTGTTGGAATAGGGTAATTTTAAATATAAATTAACTTTTATGATATAAATTATCTCCCACATTCAATTACATAACCTAAAAGTAAATAATCAATTTATGTTACTCAAATGAAAAATATAACTTCAATCTATATGTAATTGAATATTGTGAACAAAATGAATCAGCTAATAATTAATTAATCAGTTCACAAAATATAAGAAGCGTTAAGCTATAATTTTTATTGAAAAAATAAAATCATTTTCACTTTATGCGGGACGTATTATTGCGCATTTCATGTTAATCATCATCATTTTGACATTATGGAGAAAAGACTGGAGTAGTAGAAGTCGACAGTGGTTTAAGTCACAGTTTTCGATTCAAGATACAATATTTATGATGTTTGGAAAAATTTAGTTGAAATGCACGCAATTAACGTATGAAAACGAGCGCGAAGCGCGAGAGCGTAACCACACAACGAGGCACGCTCAAACTTAGCGCGAAGCGCCGCGCGTGCTGGATTCTTGGTTTTTTTAATTTCAAAGAATGTCGCAGTTGAATTTGATCGTTGGAAGTTAAAGAAGAATTTGAATTTTGCTTTTTTTGTGTTCAAAAATGTAGAAACTCATAAAAAATGGAATTGGAAATACCATTTTTCCCTAGGATTCGGACCTTTTTTCAGAATTCGACCAAAAATGACGCTTTTTACATTGTAATATAGTCTGTTTGAAATCATTTAATTTTATTCTTGTAACGCAATACTATTATTATTACTGATCTTCAGCTTTATATCTTACAGTGTGTAAAAGGTGGCAAAAGTTGAGTCGAAAATCGTGGAATAATTTTAAATCCCTCGATTTCTCAGTCAAAACTTGGGGACTAAACGAAAATGGGTCAGTCGATCAACTATCGATAAGAAGCATCGATTTTGATAAAATTATAAGACTCTCTGGAAGGTACTTAACCAGGATTAAAATAGATGTTAAGAAATTTAGCGAAATTTGCAACTTGCTTCCCAACATTCGGGAACTGCAATTGTTTCAAGATGAGCGTCACATACGAAGGGGAGTTAACACATCTTACCCAGTAATTCTTTCGTGGTTAATGTCACATGCTAAAAATATTACACTTTTTCATCTGAATTCGACAACTACTTACTTCAAGGAAAAGGACTTTGTCAGAGTTTTCAGGAAAATGAAACAACTGAAAACCTTATATTTACAATGCATTTTCAAAAACTGGAGTGGTATCTGTCTACTTGAATTACCATTCGATGTAATTCAGGAGATTTTTTTAATGAAAGCAATAAAGGATTTTGATCAAAATATATTACCCATGGTTAGTATCTTTTCTCATTTAAACAAAAAATTATTTCTGTCGTCATTCGAGCCTGTTCTTCGTGAACTGCAATTGAAATTTCCTTATTGCAGATGCTTAAAAAATGCAAAAAGCTCCAGACATTTTGCCTCGAAAAATACAGAGTAGATGGAATATTGGAAGCCTTGTCTTCACAGGCTGACACTTTAAAGAATTTGAAGCTGAAATTTATTTCTCGTCAATACCAACATGTATTATTGTCAACAATGCCTGCTTTAATACATCTTGAAAAATTGGATGTGGAATGTTGCCCCTTCGTTTCCGATGCATTTCTAGAATCAGTAAGCAAAAATTGCAAGAAACTGACATACTTGAAGTTATATTGTGAGTAAATCATTGAAGTCATCAACGTTAATTCCTACCTCCCTAACAGTCTCTTATATTAATCTCTATACTAATTTTGAATTGAATTGGTATTTTCAGGTTGTGATAAAATAACAGATGCTGGAATCTCCTGTATATGTAATTTGGAGAAGCTGACATATTTAAATTTATTTAGTGAGTAAATAATGAGGTCATGAACATTAATTTCTACACTGTTAGAAATGTTTGCAATTTTAGTATACACGGGAATATTAAATTTCCTATATGTTTACTAAATTCATTACACTTTGTAATTTTAGTATACTTACGTACACTAAATTTCTTTTATGAAGTTATACATGTGTATACTAAATTTATTAAGTGTACAGTAAGTTTCTTTCACGTATATGAATTTCTTAGTTTCTGTATACTAAAATTCATATACGTGTTTACTATATTCAGCTGCGCCAGCGCGTTTCGATTTACGCGAGTCGGGCAACGTGGCCGGTGGCAGGCTCGTATGCCGCTGCATTTGTTTGAGTTCTTTGTAATGTTAAAAGTTCGGCTTGTTTCTGGGAGGATCTGCAAAGTCTTCTCTTTAAAATATATGTTCAATTTATTAACGTAAATGTAGCATAACGATATGATTATTTGAAAATTACAACTTTGTTCTTTAATTTCATTTTTCATCTGATCATGTTTACAGATGATAAAGGCGGAACCCACGCGAAACGGAACGCGTATACTGAATTTAGTATATGCGTATACTAAATTTTGTATACATGCATACCGAATTTAGTATATGCGTATACTAAATTTCATGTACGTGCATACTAAATTCAGTATATGCATATGTGACGCGATCTGAAGAAAGACCCCTAAGCGGCCAAACGTAAATTTTAGAGGAGAAGCAGGAGAATGACATAGAATGATGGAATTTTTTTAATTATACCATCTTAAAGAGCAAGTTTGAATCTACGTAGATCATTAAAAATCAGAGAATCGGTTTTTGGCCGCTTAGGGGTCTTTCTTCAGATCGCGTCACATATACTAAATTTACTGTACGCTGGTATACTAAATTTAATTTCATGTTGTGCATTCTCGCTTCCATTACATGTATACTAAGTCTAGTATAGATTTTTCTAACAGTGTACCTTTTTAACACTTTTATTGAATTAATCTCCATATTCATTTTGAATTGAATTGGTATTTTCAGATTGTAATAAAATAACAGATGCTGGAATCTCCTGTATATGTAATTTGAAGGAGCTAACTTATTTAAATATAGGTGGATTGCCACAAATAAGAAACCCACCACTGGAGAAATTAACAAGTTTGACTGTATTAGATTTACATGGGACTCAAGATATACAAGAGGAATGTTTATGCTCCTTTTTGAAAAACGCACCTCAACTCCAAGCACTCAATGTTGAAGAATGCAGATTCGTTACTAAAAAACTATATAATTTATGTGCCGTCGATTATAGTTCCACCAATCGGGAAGTTGTTAGTAGAATATCGCCTTTTGTGAATATCCTTAAATTGAGTCATCTGCCAGTTGCTGAATATGGTGTTGAGGATCCATTTTGCAACAGATATCTTCCAAAAGTTTGCATAAATAATTAAAAATTGCATGAAGATTGTTCACTTCCATAAAGAAATCTACGCGCAGTTTGAATTACTTCAAAGTTATGAAATTATTTCATAAATTATTACTTAACAAGTAATTCTTTGGTATTATATCTTGCATGTAATTATGACTATATCAAAAAATATTTCTAAATATTTCTGTTTGCATGATTTACGTGTGAATGTATGCGTGCATGATACTGCTTGTCGAATATCGACAGTCATAATAATTGAAGAAGTATATAATAGGTAATGAAGTATTGCTATTAATACAGGAAAAATTATAGAGACTACCAATCGTATTTTATACTTTTACATTATTATTAAACGTTTCCAATATTAATGAACACATCTACTTTATTTCCTAGATATAATACTTCATTTAATATCCATGTTGAAAGTTTTCTTTCCTAAAAAAAAAGTAGAAAAGAATGACAAAATTAGAAGTGAAAGGAACACTTTTTTGTAATAATTGTCGAATGAAAAAGCTTGATAGAAAAAATTTGTAGGTCGCGTCAAGATAAACACAAAAATATATTTTGTTTTACGTTTCGACCACTTTTCTTTCATCGCTCGATTTTCCCGAGTGGACAATACTACACGTTTACGAGCGCTTAACGAGTTATTGCATCCATCACCTCAATTAATCTTCACAACAAGCATGATGAAAAGCATATTTTCTGAAAATTTCAGTAATTAATTTGATATTTAAAATTACCTCAAAATAACATAATCTACCTCCTGAAATCTCAACGTCACTGTCATTTCTGCTATTTAACATTTTTCATTTCTTTCTTTTTTGAAAAGTGGCGAATCAGTTCTTGTACCTATTTCTAAAAAGAAACAGTTCTGAAAACCGTATTACTTCAGAGAAAATTGGGTGTCCCGTCCCGCCTTCGTTTGCCCTATTTTGATTTATAGAATGAATGAAAGAATTTCAAAGTGATTGAAAAAAAAGTGAATCCTATTTTTTAAAGTGATTAACACAATGGCACGTGTAGAACGTGTAATTATAATTTTTTAATTCGAGTAAAATGAAATCCTGAAAAGACTTTTGAAATATGTTATATGTTCTAATTTTAAATTAAAATATGTTTTTAGATCTTGTTTTTATTTATTATTTGCTAAGAAAATCACTTAAGAAAAAGACTTTATAAACTAAAATTCAATGTCTCATACCAAAAATTATATCAAGTGATTTTTTAAGTAGCACCCTATTTCTACGACTAACAGATTGTACTATGAATTTAAATAATCCTAAGCAGCGACATCAAAATCTGCTGTAAATAGTTAGCAAATATACGAATAATAAATTAAATAATTGTATCATTTAAATTATTTTGCGTTACATACAATAAAACCTCAAAACTTAAGAATCCTCCCATAGCACCATAAGTCAAAACTGTAATACTCAAAATCAAGCAATAGAAAATAATATCCAAGATATTCTAGGAATATCCAAAAATGTAAGATTTTATTGTTTTTGAACTGAAGATATTTTTTATTGTTCTAATTTGTTCCGAGGATCTTGGATCTCGTGTCTTGATTTGCACAGAGCATGTATTGGGCCGGCCCTGCCGGGAATTCCCCATTTATGATTCGGCGCCTGAAATCCTCACCTGCTTCTGGCATGAAAAACATTCGATCGACGTCACTCGTAAGATTTGCAACGTTTTCTTATTGTGCGTGTTCCAACATCACTTTTACGTTTTCTTTCTGGCTTCTTCTCATAGTGAAATAATTGCTGTTTTTCAAACGAAAAGTTATAGACAGGAAATTAAAATGGAGGACGTTGAAAAAGTGAAAGAAGCAAAAAAAGTGCAAAAGGAATCGAAGTTTGAAGCAACAGAAGAAATAATTGAGACTTCGGAAATAAACAAATTACCCGACGATTGTCTTATCGAAATTTTTCAGCATTTGACGACGATAGCTGACAAAATCCGTATCGAAAGAGGTAACTAACAGTTCAGAATTATGAGGCAATATTTACATGGAAGAATTAATTCATTAATTTTTAATTGGACGTTACCGAAATTAAACAACTCAGTTTTAAGGCTAACAAACAAAGCTATTTCTAAGTACTAAGTATTCAATTTTGATAATTCAAAAATCGACCAACTATAGACGCAAAGCGTCCGAAATTGAATAATTATTTGAAGCTTTTAAAGATATGAAATTTATTTTTCACGGACTTTAATAAATTATTGTACAACATGTCCAAATTTATTATTATGGCATTGAAAATTTGAAAATCTCGATAGTTTTGATAATTATAAATTTTTGTAAATGAGAATTTCTATCTCAATCGGTTCGAATTTACAATTTCTTTGAGAAAAAGAGGTCCAAACATATTTGTATCCATTTACTTTCAAAGTGATACCTCTAAAAAATTCCACTTACTTTTTAATTAGAAATTAAACTATAAATACTTTTAAAACATTGAGGGGCCGTTCAAAAAATATGTAAGGCTTTTTTCCGACAATTTTTCCCCCCCGCCCCCTCCCCCCTCTACATAACACTTTTTCTATAGTAAGTGTATGTAACTTTAACATTAGCGTAACGCTCAAGGTGCCCCCCCCCCCCCTTAAAGGCGTTTACGTATTTTTTTAACGGCCCCTTACGTAATTATGTGTAATTGTAAAATAACTTTATTCAAACATTACTTGAAATTCGAAACATACTTTCACCATTTCTTTTATTATTATTAATTATGAACATGTTCCTTTTTCGATTGTTTAAATGGCTACTATACCAGTTTAAAATTTTTAAGTTTATAGCACTTCTATTAGGTATTTTCACTTCAACCATCAGCTAACTTCACTTCGTTGAGTGCTGAGGCCAACTTTTTTAGGGATTGAAGAGGAGTACCTATGAAATGAAACCATACTAATAACTTTTACTTCTAACCCACGCTGACCCCCCCCCCCCCTCTTACAGAGCCCCAAATATGACCCAAAAATCAAAAAACATTTTTACGTATTATTGTTACTTTTTAGCAATTTCCGTCGTCTTTTTCATAGAAATAATTACTAATGGACAATTTGAATATTTCCCATGACTCTTTAAACAATTTTTAATTGTTTAAACAAATGTAACTTATTTAAACAATTATTTATTCCCAAAACATGTAAAAAATAATCGTATTTTCTGATTGAAATGTAATATTTTGTCATTGTTTGGAGTAGTAACTTTTTTAAAAAACATTATGTAATTATTTAAACAATCACTTATTGTTTATTCTCAAAATTCCTAAAAATTGACCCAGAGATGTCCAGTTTTTTCTCAAATTGGTATTCTATGTTACTTTTTGTTGAATAATTATATAATTTTGATACATTTCTTTTAATTTGTAATAAATTTATATTTGTTTAAACAATTTTGATTTGTTCAGGCAGTTTTTTTTGATAACTTTAAAAAAATAAAATACATATAATTATTTTCTTGACTGTATAGTATATAGAAAGAATATATTAACCATTTTTTAATTGTTTAAACAAATATAATTTATTCAAACAATCACTTTTCCAAAAATATTTTTAAATCGTATTTTCTGAATGAAACATAATATTAATTGATTTCGAGGAGTAATAAATTCTGCTAAAAACTTCATGAACGATTAAAAATTGTTTAAACAATGACACGACGTTTTTAACAGAATTCACTACTCCTCGAAATCATTCAATATTATGTTTAATTCAGAAAATACGATTTGAAAAATAATTGTTTGAACAAATTATATTTGTTTAAAGAATTAAAAAATGGTTAATATATTCTTTCTATACACTATACTGTCAGAAAAATAATTATATGTATTTTATTTTATTTTTTTGAATTTATCGAAAAAAACTGCTTTAGCAAATAAAAATTGTTTAAACCAATAGAAATTTATTAAACATTCAAAGATATGCATCAAAATTATATAATTATTCAACAAAAAGTAGCATAGAATACCGATTTGAGAAAAAACTGGACATCTCTGAGTCAATTTTTTGAAATTTTGAGAATAAACAATAAGTAATTGTTTAAATAATTACATGATGTTTAAAAAAAAATTACTACTCCAAACAATGACAAACTATTACATTTCAATTAGAAAATAAGATTATTTTTTACATTTTTGGGGAATAAATAATTGTTTAAATAAGTTACATTTGTTTAAATAATTAAAAGTTGTGAATAAAGTCATGAGAAATATTAAAATTGTCCATTAGTGATTATTTGTATGAAAAATACGACGGAAATTGCTAAAAAGTAACAATAATACGTAAAAATGTAGTTTTTTTATTTCTGGGTCATATTTGGGGCGCTGTGGGGGGGGGGGGGGGGGTTAAGGGTGGATTAAAAATGAAAGTTATTAGTATGGTTTTTTTTATAGCCACTCCTCTTCAATTCCAAAAAAAGTTAGCACGTTTCGATCAAACCCTGAAGTATGAGCTCAATTTTACAAAAATCCAAAATTTCCCCATGTTAATTAAATGGGATTTTGAAGTGCCCGGGGGCACGTGTTAATATTCGAATTTCGAAAAAAAAAAATTGGGGATTTTTTTTCTCCGGAAATGGAAACTTTGGGGGGGGGGGACTTGCCCTGTAGCTCAAAGAGCATTTTTTGGACATACACTCTTGACAATTCATGTGCTCAAAATGGAAGAAAATTGATTATTAAGTTTGTAACATTTAAAAATTTTATTGTTGAAAATTGAAGAAAATACGAAATAGACTTTTCAACTTCAACAGTCAAATTTTCAACAGATAAAAATTCGATCATTGAAAATTGTGGAAAATTCACAATTAAATTTCGAACTGTTTGAAATTGAAGAAAATTGTAGTTTGAAGAAAATTGAATTTTCAACAGTAAAATTTCCAACATTTGAACTTTGTTCGATTTAAAATTTTTATTATTCATCAAATGGACTCTCCGTGTGGAATTTATGGGAATAATAAAAACCAATTCTGAAAATTGCATGAAAATTATTTACCTTTTCAAATTAATTAGAGATAATTTAGAAAAAATTCTCAAACGGGCCAAGCAATTTTCTTAACGGGAATCTTCAAAATTTCTAAAATTTACAAATTTTTTATTCACTCTTTAATTTATAGCATTGAAAATGATATCGTGGATTCCTATTTTTTATTTAGAAATCTCGGAACTGTTACTTTAATAAAAGTTTTAAATTTTGCTGAAGAAGTGAAGTGTAATGTTCACGAAACGTCGGCAGCATTCATAGTTTCGCACACGATTGAAACCTGAAAAAGCTTTAATTTAAAATTTTCAAATATTAAACTTTAAGTTCTAAATTTATTATCTCATGTCCAATTTTTCATTTTGAAATTGTTCAGTTTCAAGTATATAAGTTTAAAATTCAAAAGATTTAGAATTTTTTAATTTCAGGGCTCATTAAAAATCTTCTGCAAACCGTAAAAAACTCTAAAATGACCTAGAATTTTTATGCCCAATTTACGTTTTAAATTAGTAGGGATATCGTGTTTTTCTGTAATACGCATCAAGAAAATGCTGCTATAGATTTCTAGCTAAAATATTAGCCGAAAGGTTTTGATCAAAAATGCATTATTGTTGAATTATCGTAAAAAATTTAAATTTTTGACAATATGCTGACTTCTGCAGCCTAATATAACCAATCGATTTATATAAGATTTTATTAAATGTCCGTAGTAACATATTCTGGATACATATTGCAAGCATTTTCAATATCTTAAATATTTTTCAAGATTTTACCATTTTGGCCAACTCTGATTTGTCATTTTTTTCACTGAACACGCAAAACAAAATTTCAATATCTTACAGAACCTTTTTTAAAATTGTGAAAGCTGACTCGATGCGAAGGCATCATGGCACCAACAATATCTTCTTGACAGCGAATTTGGAGAATTTAGATTCTGAAGATGTGCGAAATTGATGATTCACCAAAAATGTTTTTTTTTGCGTGAGCAATCTGAATTGTTGCACTACTAAGATAGCTTTGCAAATTTATTTATTACAATTGTAATAAAATGGACCAAATGCATGAGATTGGTCTATTTTGGCTCTATTTTGTTAATATCTTCGTAAAAACTAATTTTTTCTTCATAACTGTATTTGGGAATTAGTTTATATTTTGTAGGAAATATATAAGGAAATAATAAAATAATGCTGAAGTGAAAGTGCCTAATGGTTTCGCAATTTATATAGCAAAATGTTCATAAATTAAAGAAAACGGAATATTCATGTCATAAGCTATGTGAAGCTTTTTCAAATAAAAATACAATTATTTTCGTTATGTTTTGCCAATGGATACGGTTATCCGCTGGTATCTTTAGAATACGTGAAATTTTAAAAACTACTCAAGATATCGAAAATTCCTGCAAATGTATCGAAAATCTATTGCACGGAGCTCTGGTTAAAATTTATATTTAAATGGTTGCTCAGTCAGCTGAATAATCTACAAAAGGTCCAAAATACATGATCGTTCCAGATAAGGATTCTTAGTAGCTTTTTGTACTTGTCGACGATTCGCTGCCGCGAACCTCGATATATTCAATACTTTATCAGATGATTTGAAAGTATTTATTTAACCGCGCAACAGAAGTTCAAAGTACGACTGTTTATCAATTCGCATGAGGTTTTTTAATGATTTTTCTTATTAAAAGTGAATATGTTTAGATTTCATTGCCAAAAATTCAAATTGATATAAAAAAACTTCAAGTAATGTGAAGCCATTAGGTTTTCTACGACAATAATTACCTGGTTTTCGAGAAAAATGTTCAAGCTTACCAAAACTCGACTAGAAACTACAATTTTACCTTTGTATTTTCCAGTTTGTAAAAGATGGCGAAATCTGAGTCAGAGATCGTGGAATAATTTTAAATCCCTCGATTTATCAGCCAAAACTTGGGGGACGAATGGAACATGTTACGCTATATCTTTGATAAGAAGTATCGTTTTTGAGAAAATTGTAAGGCTTTCTGGCAATTACTTAACAAGGATAAGTACAGATTTAGAAAACTTTAGTAAGATTTGCCACTTGGTTCCTCACATCCGAGAGCTGCAATTGCAGGATGTTTATTTCTCAAAAACTACAGTCGAAACATCTTGCCAAGTAATTCAATCGTGGTTAATATCATATGGTAAAAATATTACACTTTTTCAAATGAGAGTGACTGATTATGGATGTTTCCAAGAAAAGGATTTCGCCAGATTTTTAAGGCAAATGAAACAACTGAAATCTTTTCGTCTGGAAATTTATATATCTTCTTTTCAATACTGGACTGGTACTTGTCTACTCGAATTACCATTCGAGATAATTCAGGAGATTATTTTAATTGGGCCTATCAAGCATAATATATGGGCAGTGGTTAGTATCTTTTCTGATTAAAAAAAAAAACTATGTCTGTGGTCGTTCGAGTTGATTGTTCGTAAGTACAATTGAAATTTCTTTATTGCAGATGCTCAAAAAATGCAAAAAGCTCGATACATTAAGCGTAATACGAGTTCTAGGACCCGTAGATGAAATATTGAAAGCCTTACCTTCACAGGGTCTCACTTTAAAGAATTTGAAGCTGAGTATTCCTCATCTTGACAACCAATCTCTATTATTATCAACAATTTCTGATTTAATACATCTTGAAAAATTAGATGTTATCTCTCCCAGATTCCTTACCGATGCATTTCTAGAAGTAGTCGGCAAAAATTGCAAGAAACTGTCATACTTGAACTTATTTTGTAAGTAAATCAATGAGGTTATCAACATTAATTTACACTTTCTCAACACTTTTTTATATTAATCTCTACATTCATTTCGAATTGAATTGGTATTTTCAGATGGTAATGAAATAACGGATGCTGGAATCTCCAGTATTTGTAATTTGGAGAAACTGACTTATTTAAGAATAGGTGAACTGTCAAAAATAAGAAACCCACCACTTGAACAATTAACAAGTTTAGTTTTATTAGATTTATCTTCGTGTAGAGATATACAAAAGGAATGTTTATGCTCTTTTTTGAGAAAAGCACATCAAATCCGAACACTCTATGTTGACGACCATAGTTTCGTGACTAAAGAACTTTTGAATGCTGTTACTGAGGCTGCAAAAAATCGTAATTCTAATAACAAAATTGATTTATATGTCGGAAATACTCATCCAAGTATGAAATTGGTCAATGAAATACCGTCATTACTGAATATCCGTAAATTGGATCATGTGCCAGTTGGTGAATATGATTTTGAAGATCCATTTCGTCAGATGGACCAACCAGAGGTTCTTATTACTGCCCATGCAGAAATTTTGACTTTGCGCCTCGCCATCCGATTGGGTCACGTATATCAGCCTACTATCATTGACAGATTAAGAAGAAAAGGTATATTTCGAACAGGACCATCATACTACAGGTCATACAAAGGGATGGACGGCTCGACATGTCCCTGACCAGGCCCATTTTATTTCTTTATTGCTACACGGAGAAACTTTGTACTGGAAAAGTTACTAAATTAGGTTACAATGGAGGGACAAAGGCGATAATTTGTATATTTTAATACAGTGGTAGTAAGCTGTACTATTTTCATATGAAAGTTTCGTTTTGATAATACCAATTGTTAGTATTTTCTGTAGCAAAATCCTAGATAGGATAAATTAGTAGAGACATTATTAAATTGTATTAAAAGAATAGAAGTAATAAGTATCTAAAATAGCATAAAACACTAAATTTGTAAGAGGAACTACTATTGTCTGTAGGAATATGAATTGTACCATGACACTTCCTATTTCTTGCATTATAGAGTAAGACAAATTCGGAAGATTGCTCTGGAATATTAGTAAGTTACTTAGTAAGCGAGCCTAGCGTTGGACCGAGCGCAGCCGAGTGTGAACGATGTGAGCCGAACAACACAACGGCACAACACAACGTTTAAAATGAACCAACTGTCAATTAAAAATTTTAATTTCATGATTCTAGCTTAAAAATTGTTCATTTTGAATATTTTTATTTTAAAATATAAATTTTCTTTCATTTTCAACTTGCTAATTACAGTTTGGAAATCTTCAGTTCAGATCCTTATTACAATAAATTATGATAATTCGAAAAATTACAATTGAAAAATAAACCACATATTAAGTGCAAAAAATTATTTTAAAATCTCGTTATTAGGATATTTGATTACGTTTTAAGATATAGTGCTTAGAATTTGAAAAATGCCAGCTCTGTGAACAATCAATGAATGATTTAATGAAAATTAATTGAAGTGCTAGCATTTACTTCATAGAGGCGATCAATTTCTGAATCGCATAATCTGGTTTAGCAGGATGGAATATCGCCGTGCTGCCGCTTCGGAGACCCGTGTTCGATTCCCACAAGCCTTATGTTAATCACATTTTTCTGTTTCAGCTTGTAATATAATATTTCTGTATTAATATAATAAATTTATAAACTGCATTTGTATAATCATATGTACTACTCCTGTAGGCCTATAGTCAGCATGTACGTCGTATGCTTGTGTAAGAGAGTAGTAAGTGTGTCGTGACCTTCAACGCGACGGGGCGCGTGTTGGGTTTATTTTTTTCGTCTGCTAATCCGACTGTACCAATTTTTACTAAGTCATTTACTAAATCAGTGCGCCAGTCTCTCTCGACATTGCTACAGTTGTTTGCAAATATTGCAGTAAGTGGCTGTAATACATTGCTTGCTGGTTTTGCTACAGAGGTTTGTAAATACTTCAAACCTTTTTTGAAATAAATGTAACATTTTTAGATTTGATTCCAATTAATTTTGTAGTTCGGCATGTAGTTACCAGTTACTACTCGAAGTAGTAAACATTACAAAAGTTCCGCTCTGTCCCTCCATTGCAAACTAGAAGTAGTAAAATCTAGTCTGATTTTTAGCAAATAGTACAGCAAAAGGTTTCTCCGTGTAGACATAATATTATTTAAGAAGTCTTCTGAGCGACAAATAAACATTTATACATAGAACTTTAAACTTTATTTAAAACCTTCAGACAAATCCGACGAACATCTGACGATCCTCGAGATAAATTACGTAAAACAAAGCCGAGTGAAGTTACAAACATAACCTGTCAACATTGTCACGTTCAAAGTAATGTTTTTAAAGAATCTTTCATATTATCATTAGTTGTTCGTAAATTCACTGCGACAATCCTGAGTATTTCGCGAGTTTATATAGTTGTCAGTTTATACTAGTCGAAGTAAAATTGAACAAAACGTAGTAGATATAATCTACCCCAAATATTTTTTACATTGTATGTACAAAACGTTTCAAAACGAAAAGTAGCATTGCCATATATAACACTTTTTCTGTATATACAACTGCACGAATATGAAAAAAACAATATTTTTTCACCAGTGACAAGGAAAAATGTAAAGTTCAATACTATAAGGATAAGTTAAATGAGGTTCGATTTACATATAGATTATATACACAAACTTTCACATTGTAGTTCTGCAATTTCCTGAAAAAAGTCTGAAATTTCACAAACCACCCTAATACCAGGGAACGTTCCGGGGGAACGTTCGGAACGTTCCCGCAATGTGTAAAAGGTACGCCGCTTGGGAACGTTTCACTTTTAACAACAATTATCTAAGTAAGAGATAGATAAAAATGGATGTCATTTTTGAGCACTGCATATATTACACTATAATATGATATCCATATCATAAAATGATATCGATTTTGACCTATCACTTACGGTTTACGCGATATTTATTGATAATAATAACATTAACGGTAATTTGTGTTTAGAACGTTCCAGTAAAACGTTCCCAAGCGGCGGACTTCTTACACGTTCCGGAAACGTTCAGTGCTATTAGGGAAAATTGTAGAATTGTGGAAAATTTCCTCTCCGTCAATTTCACTACCAGCACTGCCAGCACTCTCGCTGCCCACCTCCTGCTCTGCCGTCGGTAATTGGGACCTCTCCATGCAGTACCTTCCGCAACCGACAGATGTCTCTGAAGAATGCTGCCGTGTATCGCCGCCAAAACTGCAACTACATTTCCAAGAATATTTCTGCTGCATAAGTTTTTTTTTTTTCTTTGACTATTAGGTATAACTAATTTATTGCAATTAATAAAACCTGCTAAGAATATCGATTGTGAGGATCGATTGGCATTCTCATAACGATGTGCATATTACCTATATATAACTATATATTATTTATAGAAATTTAAAAAATTAGGTCAAGAATTCCTTGCTTGACATTCTCAAAAAATTATCACAGACTTGGACATTAACGAACGTATGGGTAAATTTTGTAGAATAAATAGTAGAATTTCCTAGTAATGAAAAAACAACTGAATACTATTTGTTTAAAGTGATTATAACAATAGCACGCGTAAAAAATGTAGACGTTTGCCGATTTTGCAATTTCCAGAATTCGTTGGCATATTATGCATCTATTTAAGATAAACATATACACAGAAAATTATGATAAAAATTGTATGAGAAATATTGCACAAATCAGAAAAAAATTTCAATATTTTGAATATGCTAACCCGACGGGGAATCTGAAATTGAAAAACTTTTCAACGGTGTTTCATTTATAGGATACCGGGATGTATGTGAGCTCTGACCTCAAAATCCAATCGTTTATTTACGCAACAAGTATTATAAAAAGGAGACATTTTTTAACTTTGGAATCATGCTGTTAGTTTTAAATAAGAGTCTTTACTATAAAGAGCGCATATATTTAATTTTTATAGTTTATTGAGTGCAAAATTTATCCTAATTACTTTTTCGCTTTCACTACCTGAATCTTAAAAACGTTAAAAATAGAGCACTTCGCAAAAAAATAAGTTATTTTTGGAAAATTATCAGAACTGGCTTTAACTCAACAAACTAACAAATCTTTTCGATAAAATAAACCCTTTTATTAAAAAAACGTTAATGATTATTTATTTGGAATATTTTTGTCAAACAGGCAATGTATTTTCTTCGGTTTTGAAATTATGTGACGTTACACCAGTGTTTGAAGCCATGAAACACTGAAATTCAAATTCTTTGAGATTGAAAAATATTTAATTATGCATAAATGAAAGAACGAACTATCAAGCTAAATTTAAAATGTTAAAATTGAACTATGCCCGGTCCTTCTGTCTCTTCTATAAACTTTTCATAAACGTTTCCCCGGTGTAATAAAAATTTCTTTATTTGAGAAAATTTGTCTTGGTAGTTTCTTTTTTTTGGATAATCAAATATTTTTCAATCCATATAATGATGTAAACTTATAGTTTTTTATCTCATTTTCCTTCTACTTTTGCATCAATTTAAAAAGTTTTTTCATAAATTTCACTTCTGAAATGATATCCACAAAATTTGGGAGATTTTCCGTCATCATTTACAAGGTTTTTAAATTGTTTTATTTATTTATTTGGTCAGTTCCTAATTAAAACACTGTTTAAAATATGTTCTTATTTATATATTTGAAGGAACACGTAAACCAGGAGTTTTTGAACAACAACAAAATATGTTTTTCTTTTAATTTGCGTTCATTACACAAATTTTGTATATTGTTTTTTATTAGGTTATTTTGATGTGTTTCATTTTTTTAAGAAAGCTATTCTTACATATACATACATGTATATATATTTTTTATTTCATCAATTGTTAAAATATGCATAAGACCGGGAGTTTTCCTGAATTTTCATTTGTGTATTAATTATTGTAAATGTTTTTTATTTTCAAAATAGAATTATGTTTTTTAATCTCGCTCTTATTTATCATTTGCTAAGAATACGTGGAACCAGAAAAATATTGAAGAATGTATTTTTAACTAAAATTACGCTTATCTGGAAATTAGTAATAAATTTTTGTGGAGATAACTTTATAAACTGAAATTTAATATTTCATATAAAAAATGATATGACGTTCTTTTTAAGTAGCACCTTATTCCTACGACTATTAGATTGTAACATGAATTTAATTCATTCTAAGCAACACCATTAAAATTTTATGTACATAGGTACAAAACATACGAATCATAAATTCACTATTATATTCAATATGAAAAATACAATTACAAATTATTGCAAGTTTTAAAATAATATTAGAATTTTCGAACATAGTTGTTCACTTTATCATAATGTATTTTCACCAGAAAATACTGCAAATAACAATAAAGTGCAAAACAATAAAAAACATTGAACGTTTGAGCAGCGAAATATTTCAAATTTCAGTTTTTAACTTCCTTTAGCTTTGATTTGCTTGATTTTTGTGCATTAAAATCTAAAATTGTTAATCAGCAGAGTGTGTTGACTTTAATTTTCTGCCATTTTCACAATTTTCGACCGAATTTTTTTCACATGTTTAGGAAAAATTTCTTAAAGCCTAGTGAACAACTTTCACGCGGTATGTTATTTCAACTAACATTTTTTTGATGACCGTACCGCTGCGCTCACCGAATTTCGCGACACGTGATTTTTGCTAGGAATTAATTTCTTATTGAACAACAATGATCATCACTTCTTTAAACAAATTCCGTGACTTGTAGTCATCGCTTATGTATTAAGAATACACCATAAAAATTGCAAGCATTTTTTATCAACAAACCACCGAATAATCGCGAGTTGTGTTTTATGAAACATCGATTTTCGATGAGAAAATTTTGTAAGTTTTTATTGTTTATCTTGAGTAATAATTGTCGAATGAAAAAGCTTGATGGAAAAAATTTGTCGGTCGCGTCAATATAAATACGAAGATATGTTTTGTTTTACGTTTTGACCACTTTTCTTTCATCGGTCGATTTTCTCATGTGGACAATACTTCTAAACATTTACGAGCCCTTAACGAGTTATTGCATTCATCACCTCAATTAATCTAAAAAATAAAAAGCATATTATATTATTATATATTATATTTTACCTCAAAATAACAGAATCTACCTCCTGAAATCTCAACGTCACTGTCTTCTTGTGGCTATTTAATATTTTTCATTTAATTTTTTTTTTTTTTTTTTAACTGGTGAATCAGTTCTTCTACCTATTTCTAAAAATAACAGTTCTGAAGAACGTATACATAACTATAAAGAAAATTGAGTGTCCCGTCTTACTCCGGTGTCCCGTCCCGCCTCTGTCACCTATTTTGATTTATAGAACGAATGAAAGAATTTAAAATTGAAAAAAAGTGAATGCTATTTAGATAAAGTGATTAAAACACATTGGCACGTAAAGAACATGTACACGTTTGCAGATTTTGCAATTTTTTGAATTCTTTTTGCATAATATGTATCTGTTTAACACGAACATATACACATAAATAAATTTCGAAGAATGAGGGATCCGGGTTTTCCTTGAGAAAATTAAATATCGAAAACTAAAATGGATAATATCATTGATTTCAAAACTCTTATGCATCCGGTTTGATACCAGTTTATATTACCCATATTACGAGATAAATTTTCATTTTGTTTTCTGATTTATTTTTATTTCCGAACCTTAACAATGAAAAATTATTTAAATAATAAATAAATTGAAAAACTAAAATAAATAAATAAAATAAAAAATATGTTCGTGAAAAATAAAAGTATTTTACTTTATTTATTATTTTTTATTTGACTCTTTAAAAAAATCTTAATTGTTCAGATTGAAGAATTTTATAATTCTAGTGATTAGCTGTGTTGGACATTATATACTGTGGGCAATTTTATTTTTGGAATTCAAATTATCGGGAATTTCCAAATTCCGTAATATGAAGAACTGTCCAGAATTTTATAATGCAGACATTTCTCTTTGCCGGATATTTTGTAATGTCGAAAATTTTATTCCTGCGGGAATTTCCAACTTCAGTGATAGGAATCAGTCGGGAATTTTATTCTTCAGGAATTTCCCAATTCGTGAATTTCCAATTGTCTTTAATTTTTTCGTTTTTAGAATAATTAAATTTCAAAGGTTCACAGTTTTTAAATTCTTCAATTCCGAACCTTGGAAATAACAGTGCTTTTTTTCTAAAGTAATCTCATTTATTTATTTTATTGAAGAGCCTTGTACATAATAATGCAGAAACTCTCCAATTTGAGGATAGTATTTTAAAAAACCTTCTATAAATTTTTCGTAAACGTCTGTGTGGTGTAATTAACATTTTTTAATTCGAGCACCTTTTTCTTCGTAGTTTCTTTTTTTATCACAATCAAATATTTTTTAATCCATTAAATAATGTCAAATTAATGTTTTGTTATTTCATCATCCCTTTACTTTTTGATTATTGTTTCAAGTTTTTTCGTAAATTTCACTTCTAAAATGAAATCCTTAAAAGCTGGGAGTTTTCGCATTATTACTTACAAAATTTTTCAATTGTTTCATGTAGTTATTTTTTCAGTTTTCAATTGAAACGCTTTTTATATATATGTTTTAATTTGAAATTAAAATTATGTTTTTAGATCTTGTTTTTATTAATTATTTGCTAAGAATACGCGAAACCGGAAAAATATTAAAGAAAGTATTTTAAACTAAAATTCAATATATCACACCAAAAATTATATCAAGTCATTTTTTAAGTAGCACCCTATTTCTATAACTAACAGATTGTACTATGAATTTAAATAATCCTAAGCAACGACATCAAAATCTGCTGTAAATAGTTAGCAAATATACGAATAATAAATTAAAGAGTAGTTTGATAGAATTCCTGAAAATAAAACAAGAATTCAACGATCAAATTTGGACAAACACCACAAAATGCTCCTATTGCAATTCCTAAAAACAAAGAAATTTGTTTCTTTGCACAAAAATAAAAAAGAGGAAAGAAAAATGAGAAGGCAACCAACCACATCCCCTTCCTTCTCTTTTTTATTTCTTTCGTCTTTTTTATTTTTATTATTATCAATTCACAGTATGAAAGCATGCAAAATATTTACCAACGTTTCGGTGCTCACTGCATGCTTTCATATTGCGATTTGATAATAATAAAAATAAAAAAGACAAAACAAATAAAAAAGAGAAGGAAGGGGATGTGGTTGGTTGCCTTCTCATTTTTCTTTCCTCTTTTTTATTTTTGTGCAAAGAAACAAATTTCTTTGTTTTTAGGATTTGCAATAGGAGCATTTTGTGGTGTTTGTCCAAATTTGATCGTTGAATTCTTGTTTTATTTTCAGGAATTCTATACATTATATGTTTCATTGTTCAAAAGTAAGAAAATATATTTATTAAAATAATTTGTCTATATACTATTCAATATGAAAATTACGGTTTCCTTCATAAGTGGAAATTGTGGAAATATGTTCCGAGGATCTTCGATCTCGTGTGTAGATTTTTACCCAAAATGTATTGCGGCGGCCCTGTCGGGAATTCCCCATTTATGATTCGGCGCCTGAAATTCGCTCCTGCTTCTAGCGTAAAAAACAGTCGTTCGACGTCACTCGCAAGGTCGATACCGTTATCTTATTGTGCGTGTTCCAACATCACTTTTACATTTTCGTTCTGGCTTCTTCTCATAGTGAAATAATTGCTGTTTATCAAACGAAAAGTTATAGACAGGAAATTAAAATGGAGGACGTTGAAAAAGTAAGGGAAGCAAAAATAGTGCAAAAGGAAACGAAATTTGAAGCAACACAAGAAATAAGTGAGACTTCGGAAATAGACAAATTACCCGACGATTGTCTCATCGAAATTTTTCAGCGTCTGACGACGATAGCTGACAAAATCCGTATCGAAAGAGGTAACTAACAGTTCATAATTATCAGACAATAATTACATGGAACAATTAATTTATTAACTTTTAAGTGGAAGTTACCGAAAGTAAACAACCCAGTTTAAAGACTAACAAACCAAGCAAATTCTACGTAATAAGTATTCAATTTTGATCATTTAAAAATCGACTAACTGTAGACGCAAAGCGTTCGAAATTGAATAATTATTTGAAGCTTTTGAAGATATGAAATTTTTTTTTTTCACGGAATTGAATACGTTATTGTTCAACATTTCCAAATTTATTATTATGGCTTTGACAATCTCGATAGTTTTGATAATTATAAATTTTTTTAAATGAGGATTTATATCTCAATCGGTTCGAATTGACAAATTATTTGAGAAAAAGAGGTCCAAACAAATTTTTATCCATTTACTTTCAAAGTGATACCTCTACAAAAATTCCACTCACTTTTTAATTAAAAATAACTTATGAATACTTTCAAAACATTTACGTAATTATTTGAAATTGTAAAACAACTTTATTCAAACATTACTTAAGAATTGTAACATACTTTTAACATTTTTTTTTGTTATTAATTATGAACATCCTTCTTTTTCGATTGTTAAAATGACTACAATTCCAATTGAAAATTTTGAATTTTAGAGCACTTCTATTCAAATTTTTGAAAAATAAAGCCTTCCTGATGGAAATATATTGCTACCATGAAATACAACACGGAAAAAAGTGGATCTTTAAAAAAACTCTGTGAACCAGCAGCTCTAACTATTTTAAATTGAACCGCAGCTTTTCGTCGGTGAATTTTGTTAACATTACTATTTCGCATTCAGGTTATTTAAACTGACTTCTTAAAAGAGTAGGTTGAACAATTTCAAATAGTAACCGTCCACACTCAGGAGAATAAGAGTTACTATTTCGTGTAGTATGCCTTACTTCTGTGAAGAGTAACTTTGCCGATTTCGCATTGTAACGCATATATGTATATGTATATATGCTCTGCACGCATTCTATACACGATGTATAAATAGATTAGCTCGAAACTTTCGACAACAACAATGATGTGAAATGTCGATCGATTTGAAAAGGAAAAAATTATTTTATATATGATTATTACTGCACTTAATTTACGATTATTCTTACACAATTGCACGCACAGAGACTTACAAATATGATCGCACGCACAAACGCTTTGAAAAATCGCCCCCGCTGGGGAATCGAACCCCACCTAACTGGACAGCTAAGAAATTATAATCAATAATTACTTAAAATTTTTTTAATTAATCTCTTACTGCTGATTTCTAATATTTTGTAACGAGCTTGGGAAAAATATTTTGCTTAGAAGTATTAACTCACACAGTAAATATATTAATAGTAATTTATATGTATATTATTATAAGATGAATTGAATGAAAATTTTTAGAAAGTACATATTTTGTATTATTGAAAATTAAGGCTTGAAAAAATGTTTTCGAAAGAAAGTTTTGGAATTTTGATTTGATTTTATTATCATCTCACTTTATTTAAAACGCAACAATCATTTACATAACTGATATATAAATAAAAAATAGTTTAAACATCGTAATAATATATCAAATACAAAATCGAAATCACTATTTTAAGATGAGACAAACGTTGAATTGTGATTTAAATTTAGTGCAGTCTTCCCCTGTTTTTCTTAGTTTCTCCTTTTTTCTTGAAATTTCCCTTTCCCCCCCTATTCTCAAAAACCTTCCCCCCTTTCCCCTTTTCTCTTTAAATATACGATATTTGAAATTGTACCCATTATTGAATAATAATTAAAGCAATTATAGCACTTAAATAAATTATTAATGAATAAATAAGGTACACGTTCCAAGTTCAGACCATTACAAATAAATACTCTTAAACAAATTTGAAGATGAAACATTTTAAAGCAAGTTGAAAATGTGCAAACTGCCGACAGAAGTCATTATCCAATATAAAATTGGAACAGTTACAAAATATATATTATTTTTTAAATAAGTATTAAAAGATTAATACATTTTAGTTTAAATTTACAAAGTTAAATACCTAATTAAAAAATGGAATATTCCAAACTCATCAACTGGAATTTTAAATGTTCTAACTTGAGCAATTTTTCCTTGAAAATTTAACTATTGTTGAAACTTTTTTTTGTTGAAAATTAATTTGTATTAAACTCACAATTGAACTATTCCATTTGTCTTTAAAAATTGATCTTTTTTAGTTGGAAATTCAACTATTTGTTTGGATGTTACAAATTCGAGTGTATTATAGAACGTACTTTTTTTTGCACGAAAATTCAATAAATACGTAGAAAATTGGGTTTTTCATTTGAAAATTAGTTTCTTGAAATTAAAATGTAGCAATTCCATTTTTGGTTCAAAGTTGATCTTTTTTATTTTGAAAATTCAAATATTTGGTTAAAAATTTATGTAATCTGTTAAGAATTCGTCCTTTTTTTGTAGAAAAATCATCTTCTTGCTTTAAAATTCGACATTTTGAATAAAAATTTTTTTCTTCATTGGCTAAAAAATCTTTTTTGGTTGAAAACTCAACTCTTGTTCAAAATTCGTGTTTTTGGGTTAAAGATTCAACTGTTTTGTAGAAAATTTGAATTTTCCCTGGAAAATTCAATAGTTTGGTGATTTTTGAACAACTTTGTTAAAAATTCATCATTTTAGTTAAAGTTTTTTCTTGTTTGTTAAAAAGTAGGTTTTTTTACTAACAATTGTAATGTTTGGTTGAAAATTAACTTCTTAATTATTAATTCATATTTTCGTGTTGAAAAATCAACTGCATTGTAGAAAATTCAACAATTTGGGAGAAAATTCAGTTTTTTCAATTGAAAATTAATTTTTTAAAACGAAAACATAACTATTAGATTTTTGGTTAAAAACTGTTGTTCTTAACTAAAAAATTCAACTATTTTGTTCAAAAATTATCTTACTCATTGAAAATTTAAAATTGCGAAAGTTAAAAATAAATGTCTTGCTCAGTTACAATTTTTTTGAAAATATGCAAAAACATGTTTTTTTTTTGGATTGAGCCATATGCACACATTTAAAAAAAAGTTGAATATGTCGAAACTGAAATTTATTCAGCTTGAACCAAAGAAAAATTTTTTATTTTTCTTTTTCGGAAAAAAATGTTTGTCGTGAATTAGGATTTTTGGGATTTCATATCTTTTTTTGCGATTTTCGAACGTTATAAACACCACGAAAAAAATGTTTCCCATGGATAAAAAATAATAACATGTTTCTTTGGTTCAAGGTGAGTCAATTTTTAGGTTCGAATCAATCCAAAAAACATGTTATTGTATATTTTCCAAAAGTTTTCAATAAGGCAAATTTTTTTTTTATTAAAAAAAAATTGTTTAATTGTAAATTTAAGAAAGAGAACAGAAGATATTAACTGATTTCAATTGTTTTAAATTTATATTGAAGGTATTAATTATAGTAAAGATGAAATGACAAATCTTGGAAAGAAATATTTATGAGAACGATGTCAAACATATCAAAATTGTGTATTTAACTAATTTTATTTTTTCCCGGACTTTTTTATTTCACTCTGGATGGGTTTCCAACGATCTAAGTATATCCAATTTTTAAAAATAAATCTTTAATGGCAGAAATCATTGAAAAATCATTAAAAGTTATTTAAAAATGTAACATTTCTTACGAAAAGGTTGTTTGTTCTTTTCGACATATGAAAATAAATGTTTAATCTTTCCCCTATTTTCCCTTTTTTCGTGCGAAAACCACCTTATTTCCCCTTTTTAAAGCTCCTTTTACACTGTGATCCCTGTAGTATCAAAGATCGCGATATCATAGTAGTATGGTAGATTTTGTTGTTGTTGAAAATCTGAAAAAAAATTAGAAAATATTTTTTTTTTCATGATATGGTAGTAATTTTTACAAATATCAATGTGAAAATATTGAAAAAATTATTACTACGTTAAAATTGGAAATTAATTTGAACTGAAATTTTATTACAAATTATTTTTTCATTATTGGTTCAAAAAATGATATGTCGAAAACAATTTATTATTCTACTAAGAAAAAATTCTTCCAAATAATATAATATTTGAACTTAGGTGGCTTAATCAAGTACGATCCTAATCAATTTTAGTGTTATAAGAAATTAAAAATATCATAAGCAGAAAATTCCATACTAGAAATAATGTAAAGAAAAGTATTCTTTTTATATATAATTCTTCAGAATATTTTTGAATTCTGAAAATTTTGTACAAAACAAAAAAACAGTATTGAAGTATAAAGTAGAGTTATTCACTATGTTCATTTATAATAATTATCTCAACTGATATTATGATAAAAGAGAAAACATTATAAAATAGTTTCCGATAATTTATTTAATTTTGTAAAAAGTTTCGAGATCTCGAGTCGAGAATCTCGAAACTTTTTATTCGAGATTCTCGATCTCCATGAAGTTTTGAGTTCACCTGAACATGTTTCAAGAAAATCTCGAATTTTCTCGAAATTGTCTCGAATGCATCACTAATCAAAGTGAATCTAACTATCTACTTTTTTCCGTGAATGAATTAGTATTTGTGATAATTGGAATTTAACCACGAAATTCTTGGACATTAAGAAAAACGAAGAATCCGAGAAATTATGATACCTCAAATACAAGCGATACATCATTAACATATTTATAAATAACGCATCAAAATATATTGATAAATCATTAAAATATATTTCTTCTGCATTTTTAGGTTATGTGATTTAATATTGTGAAAAAAATTTAATTTTTTTACAATGACATTTGCGGGTACTTTCACGGCTATTTTTGTGAATCAGGTCATCAAAATACTGCATCGCTAAATCATTAAAACATTAATATCTATAATCTTAAAAATTATATTCCGATCCGATACTCAGTTAAAAAAATCAAAATCATTGAACAATCATTTCCACTCAAACTTTCAAATAAATCAGAAAAACAACAGCGTGCGAAATACATCGCCTAATGATTAAGACATATCTACATGTAATTTTAAAAATTGAATTCAGATACCCATTCCTCTTCAGTCCCACTTCTCCATGCTTCAGGGATTTGAAATTGAAAAAATGAAATCTTCGATAAATTAAAGCTTGGAATCCCCTCTTCAAAATGAGACCCAGAATATATTAAAATATTTAATTGTTTTCGAATTGTAATTAAAAATATGGAAGCATGCGTCGAATTTACATGGGAAAACAACATACGAGAGAATGCAGTTGGACCGGCCGATTTTCATCGATATTTTAAACTTTAATTTAGGGAATCTTCCATTTTTTCCATTTTCTTCTCTGAAGCATGTAGAAGTGGAATTTGATAATCGAGAATCGGTCCCAACCATTTAAAATAATTATGTAATTGTAATTGAGAGATATGTATTCAACGGATGAATAAACTTTGATTATAAAGATTATATCCAATATTAAATTACATAACCTTAATGTAAATAAACAATTCATGTTTAAACAAAATTGAAATTTAGTCTTTATTAGTTTAATATTGTGAAGAAAACAATCATTAATTAATTCATCATTCTGAAATATATAAAAGTCAATGAACAATTATTTCCACTGAGAAATTCAAATAATTTTTACTTTATATTTTCATGAAAGTTTGAATTATTAATAACATTTTAAACTAATTTCAGAAAAAATAAAAACATATTCCGATATAATTTTAAAATCTTAATTCAGATACTCATTTCACAACATCAAAAACATTGTCAAAAATTATACAATTGAAATTGAGGTATCTCAAATATAAATAAACTTTTATTATAGAAATTATAACCAATATTGAATTACATGACCCTAAAGTAAATAATCAATTCATGTAATTAATTGAAAGAAATGAAAATTCAATCTTTATGTAATTCAATATTGTAAAAAAAATAAATCAGCTAATAATTAATTAATCAGTTAACAGAAATAAGAAGCATTAAATTATAATTTTCATTTGAACATTCGAATAATTTGTACTTTATATTTGTATTTTCATTTTGACTTTCTTTCCTGAAATTTTGAATTATTATTAACCTTTGAAACCAGCTTCAGAAAATCTAAGTTTTAGCAGATGCTATATAAGATACATTCTGTGCCCAAACGATTTTTTTTTTTTTTTTTTTTTTTTTGGGAGTACGCCATATTGAATTTTTTTGGTTTGACTTTTTTGAATTATCGATATCTCCTGATCCGATGATTGAATTTTGTTGAAATTTGGAGGTATTCGAGATGAAATTATACATTTTGACACTATGAAATTTTCAATAAAAAATTGCGAAATTTCGCCTAAAAAAAAAGTCGAAACAAATTATTGATTTAATTTCTGGTGAAATTCTCCCCTTTTAATTTCTGTTGAATTGAGATATAAAAATTCCTTATGGAGTCACCATTTATTTAAAAAAAATTAATGGAGACTGTTCTGGTTCCACCTTACAAAATAATAACCTTTTAAACTGATTCAAACAAAATTAAAATACATGTACATATAATTTTAAAAATTAAATTCAGATACTTATTCAACAATATCACAAACATTTCAAAAAATTATATAATTTGAAATAGAGGTATTTAAAGAAAAAAAACTTCTATCATACAAATAAATAATTGATTAAACTGTTCATAACATGAAAAGCATCAAACTATTATTTTAATTGAAAAATTCAAATAATTTTTACTTTATGTATATATTTTTTAATTTTAACTTTCATTTCCGGAAATTTGATTTATTAATAACTTTTTTATCTAATTCCTGACATTGTAAGTTTTAATAGAATCAATTGATAATAATATAATAATAATAAAAAAGGTAATAATGAAATGATGTTCAATATTATTTTCATTGAAACATTCAAATTATTTTTAATTTATATTTGTTTTTAAATTAAAATGCATTTCTGAAAATTTGAATTATTAATAACCTTTCATACAAATTCTAGAAAAAATTAAAACATAATATGTTCCTACATATAATTTTGAAAATTGAATTTAGATACTTAATTCACAACATCAGCAACATTTGAAAAATTATTTAATTACAATAGGGGTACTTCAAATATAAATAAACTTTATTATACTAATCATAGCCAGTATTAAATTAAATAACCTTAAAATAGATAATCCATTTATATTGTATATATTTTTTTAATTTAAACTTTCATTAATGAAAATTAGATTTATTGATAATCTTTTAAACTTATTCCAGAAAATGTGAGTTTTAATAGAACAATCGGTATAATTAATTAATTAATCAGTTGAAAACATGAAAAGCATTAAATTATAACTTTCATTCAAACATTCAAATAATTTTTACTTTAGATTTCTTTTAAATTTTCACTTTCTCTTCTTGTAATTTTATTTATTAGTTACCTTTTATTTTCAGAAAAAATTAAAACATATTTACATAT
>CAKNYM010050858.1:96290-113274 GCA_932195095.1 Andricus curvator
GAATAATTAGGTCATCAACATTAATTTCTGCCTTCTTAACAGTCTTTCATATTAATCTCTATATTAATTTTTAATTGAATTGGTATTTTCAGATTGTGGTAAAATAACAGATGCTGGAATCTCCTGTATATGTAATTTAAAGGAGCTGACTTATTTAAATATAGGTAGATTGCCACAAATAAGAAACCCACCACTGGAGAAATTAACAAGTTTGACTGTATTAGATTTACATGGGACTGAAGATATACAAGAGGAATGTTTATGCTCTTTTTTAAAAAACGCACCTCAGCTCCAAGCACTCAATGTTGAAGGATGCAGATTCGTTACTGAAAAACTATTTAATTTATGTGCCGTCGATTATAGTTCCACCAATCGGGAATTTGTTAGTAGAATATCGCCTTTTGTGAATATCCTTAAATTGAGTTATCTGCCAGTTGCTGAATATGGTGTTGAGGATCCATTTTGCAACGGATACTTCCCAAAAGTTTTCACAAATAATTAAAAATTGCATGAAGATTGCTTACTTCCATAAAAAAAAATCTACGCCGTATTTTATATTTTTACAGTATTATTAGACATTTCCGATATTGATGAACACATCCACTTTATTTCCTACATATAATATTTCATCTGATATCCATGTTTAAAAAGTTGTCTTTCCTAAAAACAAAAATGTAGAAAAGAATGACAAAATTAGAAGTAAAAGGAACACTTTTTTTAGAATAAGAAACGTCCGTGCAGAAATCGCCATATATTTTCCCGATTACCGATCTGGCCCTGATCGGTTTAGGATCTTCGGGGCCAGATCGGGATAATTCCATGGCCCAGACCCGAGCCAGAAGTATTGAAACGCCACCTAGTTCCAATTTAGGGAACTTGCCTTGCTGTCAAATGAAGTGTGTTATTGTTGATAAAATTCATGTTTATTATCTGAGTTTAATTGTATAATGCAATAAACAATATACCAAAGCCTAGTACACCACGAGTTCGAAAGCATCGCGCGTTAGCTGCTTTAGACAGTTTTCGTTATGTGAACGAGGCTAAGTAAATCGTTAAATCGTATTGATTGAATCGAAACCTAACCTCAAAATTGAAATTTATTTGAAAACTTATTATAAATGTATATTCTTGAGATATTTTGAGTTTGCATTAAAGTTACACAAATAAAAAAAGGTATATAAATTTTAACCCAAGTTCTGATTATATATTGCAAATGATGTAGATATTGATGCAGATGATGAAGAAGAAAGTGGAACGCAACCCGAAATGCAAGTTCCAGGAATTTTGAAAGATCGAAGATCAAAGTAACGTGTTTAGTTTTTGATATAATTAAAAGATAAAGTATAGCATCTATAACTCTAAAAATGAACTTATAAATATTCAGGATTGTAAGTATCAGAAATTCAATTTTCTTCGACATAACCTCAAAATTTTATTTAATTCTTATTTTAATTTTACCGACGATTTTAGAGTTAAATTTATTATTTTTAAAGAAAAATGGTCATAGTTAAATCATTCTTATCTTGTATTTTCAGTTTCATAGCAATAATTCAGATATTTTATATTAATTAAATATTTATTTTGATGATTTTGAAAATTTGAATCGCAGTAACATTTTTTTTCAATTCAAGATTCAAAATTTTAAGCTTATAGTTTTAGAAAGATTTCAATGGTTACATATTTTAAAGTGTTTTAATTGGAATTTTCCAAAAACTTGAAATTTCAATGCTTTTCGAAAATACCCCGTGTCAACTCAGAATTATATTTCTTTTGAGAAATTCCCGGCTCCAATCCAGAATTTAAATTCTTTTCGAAATTTCCCGTTCTAGGTCAGATGCTGTTAATATTTAAAAATTCCCTGTTCCAATCCAGAAATATTAATTCTTTTCGAAAATTACCCGTTTCAACTAAGAATTAAGTTTCTATTGAAAAGTGGCCTGTTCCAATGCAGAATTTTAAGTTTTTTCGAAAATTTCCAATTCCAGCTCAAAATTGATTAAAATTGGAATATTTCCTGTTCCAACTGATAATTTTTTTAAATTTGAAAATTCCGTTTTAACGCAGAATTATAATTCTTTTGGAAAATTCCCCGTTCTAGTCCAGAATTTTAATTCTTTTAGCGAATTACCCGTTTTCAATCAAACTTAGAATTATTTTTAAAAAATCCCTCTTCCAATTCAGAATGTTAATTCTTTTTGAAAGTTTCCAGTTTTAGCTCAGATTTAATATTCTTTTGAAAAATTCCTTATTCTAGTCCAGAATTTTAATTCTTTTTGCGAATTTCTCAGTTCGACTTAAAATTAGAATTATTTTTAAGAAACTCCCGCCAAGGACTGGGGCGGACATTGTACATAACGAAGTCAAGAAGACTAAAAAATGTCTTGAGTTTGTTTTTGAGTTAATATTTGGTACTTGAATAAGAAATATAGTTCACTTCATTAATTTTTCCTGTTATGAAATTATTATTATAAACAAAACTATGAGAAATTATAAATTTCAAAAATTGCTCTTAATGGGAAATTGGTCGGGGCCAGGTCGGATACCGAACGGGTGGCCAGATCGAGCGCCAGATCTGGCTCCGATCGGGCCGTGTTATTCATCAGCGATCGGGCCCAGGCCCGTTTTCCAGATCTGGGCCAGATTTGGCCTGGTCTGGGCCATACCAAAATTTCTACACGGGATACAGGATATGGTGAGATAAAAAGTGAGATTACATGAGACTGCAATTAAAAATAAATTTTAATCGAAGAATAGTGTTAAGGATCTTTCTTGAGAGGTTATTTTAATCTGAAAACGATGAACGCAAAGGAGTTATAAGAAATTACTTTTATTGAATATATATTATATGGGATTATTATTTAGGATCATAATAACTTTCTTCTGTCCTAAACACAAATGCAGTAGTTTATGAGAGTGTTATGAGAGTGTTATAGTGTATCATACTGTAGCATATTATGTCATGTTGTATCATATTGCATCGTATTATGTTATATTGTATGATACTGTATCATATTCTATCATAGTATATGATATTATATCGCACTGTATGGTATTACATCATATTGTATCATTTTGTATCATATTGTTTCACAGCATATGATATTGTATCTTATTGGATCATATTGTATCATATATTACCATAGTGTAACTTGATACAGACTGATGTGTATGATATTATACTGTATCATGTTGCATGATAGTGTTTCGTCATTTATCGCATTGCATCATATTGTATCATGGTGAATAATATTACATCATATTATATTGTATTACATCATATTACATCATATTGTATGATATGGAATCATAGTGTAACATACTACATTATGTTGTATCATACTGTTGTCATATTAGATCATGTTGAATCATACTGTATCATATAGTATGATAGTATATCATATTGTAAAATACTGTATTATATTGTGTCATGCTGCATCATATTTCTTGTATTGTATCATATTGTATGATACTGCGTCGTAATGCATCATATTATACAATATTGTATCACATTGTATCAGGATGTATCATATTGTATAATATTATATGATATTATATCATACTGTATCATATTGCATGATATTACATTGTACCGTATCATATTGTGGCATATAGTATGATAGTGTATCATACTGTAGCATATTGCGCCATATTGTGTCACATTGTATGTTATTGCATCATATTGTATATCATGTATCATATTGTATCATATATTGTTATATTGTATCATATTATATCATACTGTGTCATATTATATCATACTGCGTCGTATTGAATCATACTGTATGATACAGTATCATATTCCATCAAATTATATAATATGGTATCACATTGTATGATATTGTATCATATTGTATGAGGGAGAGAGACTACAAATAAACATACAACGTACAAATACAAATAAACACCAGATCAACTGATTTCCGGCCAGGTGCTCTAACCATTGAGCTACTAGAGAGATTGGAGGAAGAATGCCTTTTTCTGAAATACTCTTTATGGTGCAAGATGCAATATACAAATAAATTTTTACTAGGAATCTATATTATCATCGGATATGGTAACGAATCCCAGCGGAGTGAAAGGAGAAGATCTTTTTTTCTGAATAAATTTAATTTCAGAAATTTTTAATTTATAACTTCATCTAGTCTGAGGACGTTGAATATTTTCTGTATTAGAGGATATAACTTTGATCGATATTGTAGATTTCCATTTTTCACAGTATTTGTGAAGTGATTTCTCTTTGAATCGATCGTTACCATCTCCGATGATAATGTAGATTCCTAGTAAACATTAATTTGTATATAAAATCTTGCACAATAAAGCGTATTTCAGAAAAAGGGATTCTTCCTCCGATCTCTCTAGTAGCTCAATGGTTAGAGCACCTGACCGGAAATCAGTTGATATGGTGTTCGAATCCCAGCGGATTTTGCTTCGCAGTTTCTTTTTTTTTTTTTTTTTTTTTTTTGCATAATCAAATATTTGTTCATCCATTTTATGATGTAAAATTTATGGTTTTTATCTTATCTTTCTTCTGATTTGTCATCATTTTAAAAAGTTTTTTCATAAATTTCGCTTTAGAAATGATATTCACAAAATTTTGGAGTTTTTTCATTATCATTTACAAGGTTTTAAAATGTTTTGTGTGATTATTTTTTAAGTTCCAAATGAAAAGACTTTTTAAAATATGTTTTCATTTATATATTTGAAAGAATACGAAAACCGGGAGTTTTTGAAATTAAAAAAAAAACGTTTTTTCAATTTCCGTTCATTAAACCAATTTTGTATAATGGTTTTTTATTAAGTTATTTTGATGTGTTTAATTTCATCAAAAAATCTATGCTATTTTTAAATATAGATACATACATTTTTTATTTTATCAATTGTGAAAATTGCATGAGATACCAGTTTATATTACCCATATTACGACATAAATTTTCATTTTGCTTTCTATTTTATTTTCATTTCCGAACCTTAACAAATGAAAAATTATTTAAATAATAAATAAATTGAAAAATTAAAATAAACAAATAAAATAAAACATATGTTCGTCAAATAAAAGTATTTTACTTATTATTTTTTATTTGACACTTTAAAAAAATGTTAATTGCTTAGATTAAGAAATTTCATAATTCTGGTGATGAGCTGTGTTATAAGTTTCATAATGCGGGCAATTTTATTTTTGGAATTCAAATTATCGGGAATTTCCAAACTCAGTAATATCAAGAACTGTCCACAATTTTATAATGCAGGCATTTCCCTTTGCTAGATATTTTATAATGTCGGCAATTTTATTCCGGGAATTTACGTTAACGGGAATTTCCAAATTCAGTGATAGGAATCAGTCGGGAATTTTATTCTTCAGGAATTTCCCAATTTGTTACTTATTTAAAACCTTTCGAAAAGTATTCTGCATGCACGAGTGCAATGTATTCGTAAATTAAAAAAGAGAAAAAAATATATTTTGAAGACCTAATGTGTTCCGAGGATCTTCGATCTCGTGTGTTGATTTTCACCCAAAACGTATTGTTTCCCTGCCGGGAATTCCCCATTTATGATTCGGCGCCTGATAACCTCTCCTGCTTCTATCGTAAAAAAACAATCGTTCGACGTTACTCGTAAGGTTTACACCGTTATCTTATTGTGCGTGTTCCAACATCACTTTTACATTTTCTTTCTGGCTTCTTCTCATAGTGAAATAATTGCTGTTTATCAAACAAAAAGTTATAGGCGGGAAATTGAAATGGAGGACGGTGAAAAATTGAGAGAAGCTATAAAAGTGCAAAAGGAAACGAAATTTGAAGCAACAGAAGAAATAATTGAGACTTCGGAAATAGACAAATTACCCGACGATTGTCTTATCGAAATTTTTCAGCATCTGACGACGATAGCTGACAAAATCCGTACAGGAAAAGGTAACTAACAGTTCTTAATTATCAGCCAATATTTACTTTGAACAATTAATTTATAAACTTTGAAGTGGAAGTTGTCAAAACTAAACAGCACAGTTTGAGGCTAGCAAACCAAGCTAATTCTAAATACTAAGTATTCAATTTTGATAATTTAAAAATCGACCAACTGTAGACGCAAAGCGTTCGAAATTGAATAATTATTTGAAGCTTTTGAAGATATGAAATTTATTTTTCACGGACTTTAGTACATTATTGTTCAACATTTCCAAATTCATTATTATGGCTTTGAAAATCTCGATAGTTTTGATAATTATACATTTTTTTAAATGAGAATTTCTATCTCAATCGGTTCAAATTTACAAATTCTTTGAGAAAAAGAGGTCCAAACACATTTGTCAAAAATAACATGTAAATACTTTAAAAATATTTACGTAATTATTTGAAATTGTAAAACAACTTTATTTAAACATTACTTCAGAATTAAAACATACTTTTACCATTTTTTTTAATATCATTAATTATGAACATGCTCATTTTTGTATTGTTTAAATGGATACCATTCCAATAAAAAATGCTTAAGTTTAGAGCACTTCTATTCAAATTCTTGAAAAATAAAGCCTCCCTGGTGGACGACAGTAACTGAAGGGTCTTGAAAGAGCAGTCGAGATGGGTCAGACAAAAACTGTTGATTTTCTCTGACCCATCCCTCCCTTCGCTGTAGACTTATCCTAGCGTTAGATAGTACTCGCATTCTGTCAACAATATGCTGCCTGATGGTCAGTAGCTTTGACATGTTGAGTGTGTGATGACGGATCCGCAGTTCGCGCGCGAACTGTCGAACCTTGGCAGTGAGAGTCCTGCCAGATGTTATGTAGTCAATCACACACTGAATGCGGGACGCGTACTGCATTGCCCGGCCTATCTTTGTGCTGAGTTGATGCATTCGTCTTTTTGGTCTCATGCTCAACCGTTGGTTTTGTTTTACGGTTTGCATCTGCCCAAGCTGTCGCTGCATGATATACCCCAGATAACAATATGCGCACACGGTGCCACGCACGGTGCAGGCATGAGTGCGAATAAATCTTCACGCGTGTCACGCAGTTCACCAAACAGATGTGTCCGCATATGCGAGACATATGTGTCGCACGTCGTGCGAGTCGCACGCGTGTCGATGAAGTGCATCCCTTCTACAAAAATGGTTTTTAAATGATCCCAATCGTGTCTATCCTTTCTTTCTACAAGGGCATGCTAAAACTGCAAATGATTTTATGCTTTTTTATGTTTTTTCATATATACACGTGGAAAAAATGAAATTTTACTTAACCTATCTTTTAATTTCCTGCCATTTAAACGGAAATATATATTTATATTTTTCTTTACTTACCAGTTTCTTTAACACAATTCGTGGCACGCAAACATTAATTAAGGCTCAAATATACGAAGAATAATATCGCAATGATCGAGTTCGTTGAAATTTTCTAACAATTAACTACTGGAAAAGCACGAATATACACTACAACATGACGCTCACTTAACCTCACTGACGGCAACGTCGGCAACGATGTTCGGTGAACCGTGAAGTTTGACAATTGCGCATGTACAATACAGGTACAAATATCATTTGAAATAATATAAATACATCAATCATTTGAAATACGATATTAATTTGATTCAACTGAACCGAATTTTCTGAATAAAAAATATTATTAACATATTGCTTATATTTATTCAGTAAGGACTACGACGAAATATGAGTGATGGCTGAATGAGCCTCATTGTGCACGCACGCATTTATCCGTCACTTTATCGCGGAATGTGCTTGCCATTTGCTTGCGATATGGGTCGCATCGTGCGACTCGCACGCGTGCTTGAAGCGTGCGTCGCACGATTGTTATCTGGGACACTACAATTGAAAATTCAGAGGTCGGATTCTTCGGAAAAATCTTCACGAAGCTCGTCATCCAGTTCAGCCAGATCTTTGAGCTTGAGAGAGCATCGTTCTTCCTCTATTAAATGCCTGCTCGCAGTTGGTCTCAGTGTTGCTTCTCTTTCTCTCTTGCCGGCTTGTTCTGGCGGCGGTTGAGTAGGCACTCTGCTCATATAACCCCTTTTCCGGAGTTCCTCGGCACGGTTTCGCAGACGTATATGTGAAAAATGCGAGAGTTCTGGGTGTTTCTCGCACCACAGAACATGCAGTCGCGCCATCTAACCTTTTCGTTCAGGGGCCATACTGGTACCATTGCACTCCAGCAGGTCGTCCCTGATTCGATCCGTCCACTTAAAAGTAATGAGATTCTGCCGGTTAATCGCATTAACTCCGTCTAGATTGGCTCCGCCAACTCTAGGGTAGTCGGCATTGTTGCCCGACCCATTCTCGGGAGCTCTGCGCGTTCGATTGTTTTGAACCACACTTACTACAACTATGTTTGGTGTTGTTATTGTTGTTCCCACGAGCAGCTAGGGAAAAGGGTTCGTCCATCCTTGTAGAGCCACGCATGCAATGATAAGGCTGCATACTCTGAGAGGTCGCCCGGTATCCCAGAGTCACCGTTTAAGACACCGCACGTGGCGCTGGTATGAACATATGTGTAAAAAATATGGCCGCTATACAAGGCAATATTTGTACATATCTTCATACTAGCGCCACGCACGGGAAGTTGAAGCGCGAGTACTTCACGAAAAAACATGCTCATTTTTCGCGGAGTCAATGTACAGGACTTTGGTCTCCTTGTGTCTATTCTCCATGGCCGAAATGGAAACAAACTTTATTTTGTATCTACAGAGGACCCTTTGATTACGAATACTGAAAATACATAAATTGTACTTCATAATATAATACTGAGGTGGCGACACGAACTCAGACAATTATGACATTATGGAGAATAAACTACAGTAGTAGAAGTCGTCTACACTACATTACTACAACCAAGTAATCGATTCCTACTATACCACAGTTTACACAAGATTAAGGTTACCCCTTTTCATATGAAGGATTTCAGTTCCAATTTATGACTGTACTTCGTCAGGGGTTTCAATCACAGTTTTCGATTTAAGTTACAATATTTATGATATTTGAAAGAATTTAGTTGAAATGCACGCATTTAACGTACGAAAACGAGCGCGAAGCCCGAGAGCGTGCCCACATGCAAGAGGCACGAGTATGTGCCCACAGAGAAGGCATATTTTTTCTTTAGGGTTTTGTTTAATTTTAATGAAGACATTTATGAGTGTTTTGTCCAAATTTGCTCGCTATATTCTTGGTTTTTTTAATTTCAAGAAAATTCCGCAGTTGAGTTTGAATGTTGGAAGTTAAAAAAGAATTCAAATTTTGATTTTTTTTTGTGTTCAAAAATGTAGAAACTCATGAAAAATTGAATTGGAAATACCATTTTTCACTAGGATTCCGACCTTTCTTCAGAATTTGACAAAAATGATGATTTTGACATTGTAATATAGTCTATTTGAAATCATTTTATTTTATTGTTAAAATGCAATACTATTATTATTATTGATCTTCAACTTTATATCTTACAGTGTGTAAAAGGTGGCAAAATTTGAGTCGAAAATCGTGGAATAATTTAAAATCCCTCGATTTCTCAGCCGAAACTTGGGGTCTAGACGAAAATAGGCCTGTCGATCGACTATCGATAAGAAGCATCGATTTTGATAAAATTATAAGACTCTCTGGAAGGTACTTAACAAGGATTAATATAGATATGAAGACATTTAGTAAAATTTGCAACTTGCTTTCCAACATTCGGGAACTGCAATTGTCCGATGGTCTCGGAAGCGATTGCATGCCAAGTACAGTTGAAACATATCGCCAAGTAATTCTTTCGTGGTTAATGTCATATGGTAAAAATATTACACTTTTTCATCTGAAATCGACAGCTTCTTACTTCAAGGAAGAGGATTTTGTCAGAGTTTTAAGGGAAATGAAACAACTGAAAACCTTATATTTACAATGCTTTCTTCAAAACTGGAGTGGTATCTGTCTACTTGAATTACCATTCGAGGTAATTCAGGAGATTTTTTTAAGAAGTGTAATAAATCATCCTGATGAAGATATATTGCCCATGGTTAGTATCTTTTCTCTTCGAAAAAAAAAATTATTTCTGCCGTCCTTCGAGCCGGTTCTTCGTGAAGTGCAATTAAAATTTCCTTATTGCAGATGCTTAAAAAATGCAAAAAGCTCCAGACATTTTGCCTCGAAAAATGCAAAGTATTTGGAATGTTGGAAGCCTTATCTTCACAGGCTGACACTTTAAAGAATTTGAAGCTGAAATGTATTTCTCGTCAATACCGACATGTATTATTGTCAACAATGCCTGCTCTAATACATCTTGAAAAATTGGATCTGGAATGTTGCCACTTCGTTACCGATTCATTTCTAGAAGTAGTCAGCAAATATTGCAAGAAACTGACATACTTGAACTTAGGGGGTAAGTATATAATGAGGTCATCAACATTAATTTCTGCCTTTTTAACACTCTTATTATATTTATCACCATATTCATTTTGAATTGAATTGTTATTTCCAGGTTGTTATGAAATAACGGATGCTGGAATCTCCAGTATATGTAATTTGGAGGAGCTGACTTATTTAAATATAGGTGGATTGCCACAAATAAGAAACCCACCACTGGAGAAATTAACAAGTTTGACTGTATTGGATTTATCTGGGAGTAAAGATATACAAGAGGAATGTTTATGTTCCTTCTTGAAAAACGCATCTCAGCTCCAAGCACTCAATGTTGAAGGATGCAGATTCGTTACTGAAAAACTATTTAATTTATGTGCCGTCAATTATAGTTCCACCAATCGGGAATTTGTTAGTAGAATATCGCCTTTTGTGAATATCCTTAAATTGAGTCATCTGCCTGTTGCTAAATACGGTGTTGAGGATCCATTTTGCAACAGATACATTCCAAAAGTTCGCATAAATAATTGAAAATTGCATTAAGATTGTTTACTTCCATAAAGAAATCTACGCGCAATTTGAAATTACTTCAAAGTTATGAAATTATTCCGTAAATTATTATTTAACAAATAGTTTTTCGGTATTATATCTTACATGTTATTATAACTAGATCAAAAAATATTTCTAAATATGTATGTTTGCATGATTTATGTTTTAATGTATGCCTGCATGATACTGCTAGTAAAAACTAATAAGCTAAATTATTAATTCATGTTATTTTAAAAAAATCGTGAAACCCATCCTAATCGACTTGAACAAATTTTAGAATTAGTTTTTGCAGAAGAAACGGGTTTCTTCAGAGTGAATGAGTAATTCAAAAAAAAAGTATGTTATAGGAAATGAAGTATTGCTATTAATTCAGGGAAAATTATAGAGACTCCCAATTGTATTTTATTTTTTTACATTATTATTAAATGTTCACAATATCAATGAACACATCTTGTCTAGAAACAAAAATGTAGCAAAGAATGGGAAAATTAGAAGTGAAAGGAACACTTTTTTAGAATGACAAACATACATTGAATATTATATGGGATTATTAATTAGGATCATAATAACTTTCTTGTTTTCTAAACGCAAATGCAGTATTTTATAAAATAATAATTGCAATAATTATTTTTATAATTAAAAAACGAAAATCTTTCACAAGAATTGTGTATATATTACTGTAAAAATGCTTGAGAAATTCCATTGACCTCACGGTACACTATAAATCTCCACTGATAATAACAATGCTAATTAATTAATTAAGATCCTTGGTTATTTATACTAACTAAACAAATGAAACCACTTATTATTTTATTATTTATGACTTACTTTTTCAAGTATTTTCAGAAAATAAACTTTGTCCATATTAACTGCCACCACATTTCCAAAAATATTTCTGCTCCATGAGTATATTTCTGTGAATATTAGGTATAACTAATTTATTTTATTACGGGAATTTTCGTTAACGGGAATTTCCAAATTCAGTAATAGGAATCAGTGGGGAATTTTATTCTTCCGGAATTTCCCAATTCATGAATATCCAATTGTCTTTAATTTTTTAGTTTTTAAAATAATTAAATTTCAAAGGTTCACAGTTTTTAAATTCTCCAATTTTGAACCTTGAAAATAACAGTGATTTTTTTTCTGAAGTGATCTCATTTATTTATTTGATTGAAGAGCCTTGTAAATAATAATGTTTTGTTATTTTATTTTCCTTTACTTTTTAATTAATGTTTTAAGTTTTTTTGTAAAATTTCGCTTCTAAAATGAAATCCTCAAAAGCTTGAAGTTTTCGCATTATTACTTACAAAGTTTTTCAATTTTGTTATTTAGTTATTTTTTTAGTTTTCAATTAAAAGACTTTTTAAATGTATGTTTTAATTTGAAATTAAAATTATGTTTTTAGATCTTGTTTTTATTTATTATTTCCTACGAATACGTGAAACCGGAAAAATGTTAAGGAAAGTATTTTCAACTAAAAAGTACGCTCAACTTGAAATTATTAATAAACTTAAGAAAATAACTTTATAAACTAAAATTCAATATATCATAACAAAAATTATATCAAGTCATTTTTTAAGTAGCAACTTATTTCTACGACTAATAGATTGTACTATAAATTTAAATAATCCTAAGCAACGACATCAAAATCTGCTGTAAATAGTTAGCAAATATACGAATAATAAATTATAGAATTGTATGATTTTAATTATTCTTTGTTACATACAAAAAACCTCAAAACTTAAGAATCTTCCCATAGCACCATAAGTCAAAACTGTAATACTCAAAATCAAGGCATCGAAAATAATATCCAAAAATGAAAGATTTAATTTTTTTCAAACTGAAGATATATTTTATTGTATACAAAAGTAAGAAAATATATTTATTGAAATAATTTTTCTATATACTATTCAATATGAAAATTACGGTTTGCTTCCTAAGTGGAAATTTGAAAGTTTAGAGAAGTGTGTTGGAGGAGGGTAGAGGTGGGGGCTTAGTGAATTTAAAAAAAACTTCAAATTTAATTTGTATATTGAACTATATTTTTAAAACTCTCTTGCATGGAAATGATAAAAATCGCGATTTTTTTTCTAAATCACATAAATTCCCTATTGAGAGTTCATAGAATGACTGCTAATTTGCCAAAACATTATTTGCTAATAGCGACCTCTTTTGGCAAAAATTGACTTTTTTCGAAACTTTTTTTACCAATAGCGAATTTTCTTCAAATTTAAACAGATACATTTCCAAAAGTAAAAATTGTAGGAGTTGAAGATTCAATTTTATTCAATTATCAATAGTTGAATTTTCAACTGTTGACAATTCAAGTGCTGAAAATGGAAGAAAATTGATTATTAAGTTTCTAACATTTGAAAATTCTATTGTTGAAAATTGAAGAAAATAGGAGATAGATAGACTTTTCAACTTCAACAGTTGAAAATTGAGGAAAATAGAAAATAGAATTTTCAACTCTTAAAAAATTAAAGAAAAATAATAATTGCATTTTTAGAAGCTGAATTTTCAACAGATAAAAATTCGATTATTGAAAATTGTGGAAAATTGAAAATTAAATTTGCAACTGTTGAAAATTGAATTTTGTATTTTCGACATTTCAAGTGTTGAAGATTGATATTTGAATTTTTGACAGTTGAAAACTAAATTGCTACAAATTGAAAAAAACTAGAAAATTTAATTTTCTACTGTTTGAAATTGAAGAAAATTGTACTTTGAAGAAAATTGAATTTTCAACTGTATCATTTCCAACAATTGAACTTTGTTCGATTTTAAATTGTTATTATTCATCAAATGGACTCTCCGTGTGGAATTTATAAGATTAAAAAAAAAACTCTGAAAATTGCATGAAAATTATTTACCTTTTCAAATTAATTACTTCACGTGAATTGGATTAAAAAGAAATGTAAAAAATAATACTTGAGTAATATTTGTTCCATATAATTATACCTATACACGGACAAAAATTTTACTTGAGGAATTACCGAATTTGTTCTGAAATGTCAAATATGAGAAAAAAATCAGTAATAGTTAAGGACCTACTTTTTTATAAATATGCTATACGTATAACTTCTTCTAGGAGAATTACAGATAATTCAGAAAAAATTTTCAAACATCTTGAAAATTTCTAAAATTTACCAATTTTTTATTCATTCTTTAATTTATAGCTTGAAAATGATATCGTCGATTCATATTTTTTACTCAGAAATCTTTGAACTGTTACTTTATTAAAAGTTTTAAATTTTGCACTTGAACGGCATTTTATTTCAACTGTTTCATTTTGAAATTGTTCAGTTTCAACTTTAAAAGTTTAAAAATTAAAGGTTCACGGATTTTTTAATTTCAATGATCAAGAAAAATCTTTTACAAATCGTAAAGAATACCCTGAAATAACCTAGAATTTTTATGCCCAATTTAGGTTTTTAATTAGTAGGGATATCGTCTAAGAAAGATGGGTCTGGTCCTAAATTTTCATAATTATGAAAAAAGTTTTTTTTGTCAATAATTTGTTTTTGTTTTTTTCATGATTATTAAAATTTAGAATCAGACCCACCTTTCTTAGTGCTTCTTATTTATTATCCCAAATTTTCAACTCGATGTGGCTATTCGTGTGAAAATAAGTTAACAAATAAAAAAATTGTGTCACATGGCCTTGAAGGTTTTGATGAAATAAAAAAATGCCTTAACTTTGCTGGAAAAATTTAAAATGATTTTTTATTTTGAAAAATTAATTTTAAGAGAATATTTAAAAAGATTAACAAATTTTTTTTGATAATAAATAACAATTGAACAATTATTGATTTGGAAAATAATCGAGTAAGTTTAAAATATATTTAGGAGTTTTGAAAAGATTCCAAAATAATTTGAAACGTGAAAAGATTTCAAAACATTTAAAACACAGTGTAGATTTTTGAAGATTTCGAACACAACATTTATAAGCTTTTCAAGCATTTTGGAAGATTTTAAATAAATAAAAAATTTGTATCAAAATTCCTAGAAAAACTAACAATAATTTTGTTTTAAATAAATTTTAAATGAATATTTAATAAGATTTCTCAAATTTTCAAAAAAGAAGTTTGAGTTCCAAGATAATAAAATTATTATTAGATTCCTGAAAAATTTCTTCATTATTTTTTTTAACAAATTTTTAAGCAAATATTTAAAAAGATTTCAAAACAAATTTTAATGTATAAATTAATGTTTCTAGCTTAAAATTGCTTAAAATGACATAATTTGAAAAATGTATACATTTTTTGAAATCATGCATGTGTCATAAAAAATATGTGTATATATTTTATGCTTTTATGGAATTAGTTTAAATGTTATTAATACTTCAAATTTTCAGTTCAATACAAGGTAAAAATTATTCCAATGTGTCAATACAATCAATTGTTTATTGCTTTTTATGTTATGAACTGATTAAATAACTATTGACTGATAAATTTTTTTTCAAGAAATTAAATTACATAAAGATTGAATTTGAATTCTTTCTAATTAAGCAACACAAATTTATTATTTGCATTAAGGTTATGTTATTGACTATTGGCTGTTATTTTTATAATAAAAATTTATTTTTTCTTTAACCCATCAAGACCCGTGTTTTTTGTACATGCACACACAGTGCTTTATGACGCCATAGTCAATAAATACAACAATATTTATAGTGTTTCAAATTTTTTACAAATAAAAGAAAAAAATCTCTTGCTTATGTTGTAAAGGAATTGAAAATATATTAATTTTTTGCAAAGTTATGGATTTTCGAACGAGTTCTTGGGAACTAAAGTTCCCATTTCGTCTAAAAGGGTTAAAATATGTCCATTACAATTATATAATTTTTTTTAATGTTTCTGATGTTGTGAAATGAGTATCTTGTTGTGAAATGAGTATCTGAATTTTATTGTCGAAATTATATGTACATGAAATTTAATTTTTTCTTGAATTAGTTTAAAAGGTTATTGATGATTAAAATTTTCAGCAAAATATTAAATAAAAGTTGTTTGAATATTTGAATGAAAATAATTATTTAATGCTTTTCATGTTCTAAACTGATTGATGAATTATTTGCTAATTAATTTTTAATTTTTTAATTAATTTGTTTAATTCATTAATTTTTAATTAATTTAATTTTTTCAGATACAATTCTTATTGCTTTTAATCAGGTTATATTATTTGATTGTTTACTTTAAGGTTATGTAATTGAATATTGGCTCTAATTTGTATAATAAAAGTTTACTTTTAATTTAAAATACCTTCATTATAATTATAGAATTTTTTAAATGTTCGCGATGCTGTGACAGGATTATCTGAATTCAATTTTTTAAATTATACATATATGTGTAGGTGTGTGTGTGTATTTTAATTTCTTCAAAAATTGTATATAAAAGGTATTTAAATTTTAAGTAATTCAATTAAAAATTTTTGAAAATATGCAGTGAAAATTATTTGAACATTCCAATAAAAATAATTGTTTAATGCTTTTTATGTTTTAAAATAATTGATTAATTATTAATTTATTCTATTCAAACTTGAATTTTCTGGAATCATTTCAAAAGATTATTAATAAATTGAAATACTCAGAAATGTAAGTTTGAATTATTTGTAAGTTTTGAATTATTTTGTTCACAATATTAAATTACATAAAGATTGAATTTAAATGATTTTAAATCATATGACATAAATTGATTATTTACTTTCAGATTATGTAATTGAATGTTAGATTTTACTTGTACAATAAAAGTTTATTTTTTCTTTAAAATACCTCTATTACAATTATATAATTTTTTCTGATGCTGGTGATGTTGTGAAATAAGTATCTGAATTCAATTTTCAAAATTATATGGACACATATTTTTATTATTTTTTGGAATTAGTTTAAAAGGTTATTAATAAATTTAATGTCTAGAAATATAGTTTAAAATTAAAAGATAAATATAATTTAAACATTATTTGAATTTTTCAATGAAAATAATTGTTTAATGATTTTTATGTTGTGAAATGATTAATTAATTATAAAATGATTCTATTAAAACTTACATTTTCTGAAATTAGTTTAAAAGGTTATTAATAACTCAAATTTTTAGAAATGAAAGTTAAATTT
>CAKNYM010050858.1:130081-144831 GCA_932195095.1 Andricus curvator
GCTTTACATTCTCACGCACTCAAACATTCTTTCTAATACTCCAACATGAATACTACTTGTTTAAAGTGATTAGCACAATGGCACGTGTGAAAAATGTACGCGTTTGCAGATCTCGAAAATTTTCAGAATTCTTTTGCATATTATGCATCTATGCAACATAATATAGACAGAAAATTTCCAATCGAAATTTTACAGGAAATATTGCACAAATATAAAAAAACATTAATATTTTGAATGTTCTATCCCGATTTTTTATTCAAAAAACGTAGGATCCGGTTTTTACTTGAAAAAGTTAAAAATTTAAAAATAAAATGGCTCTGAAAAATAATATCATTGATATAGAAACTTTTGCGCGTCTGATTTGATAACAGTTTATACTACTCATATTACGAGATACATTTTATTTTCAGTTCAGCGAAATTAAAAAAAAAAATTGCCGACAATTTAAAATTCTTGAAGAATAAAAATCCAGAACCTTAGATTGAAACAATTATTTAAATAATAAATAATTTATTCAAAAATAACGAATAAATTAAATAATATTTTTGTCAGGAAAAATTATTTTACTTTATTTATTATTTAATTATTTGGAAAAATATTAATTATTTGGATTCAAGAATTTTATAATTTGGGTGATTTCCTGTGTTGGATATTCTTCGGGGATTTCCCAATTTTGTGATTTTTCAATTAGGTATTTCAGGTTGAGTTGGGGAAATCCAAGACGTCTGCACGCCGAGGGCCAAACAATAATACTAACTTCATAGGACAAAACTTTTTTTTTAACTTGAAAAAAAATTATTTTTCACGATAACCAAAAGAGATCAATTTTCATACAAGAAGAATAATTTTGTACCAAAAAAGATGAATTTTCAACCACATGGTTCAATTTTCAACTGAAAAGGAAAAATTTTCAAGTAACAGAAAAACGAATTTTCAACAAAATTGTTAAGTTTTCATCTATAGAAATGAATTTTCAAATAAAAAAAATGAATTTTCAACAAAAAATGGAAAAGTTCAAATTTCAGATGAAAAATTAAATTTTCAACAAAAATAGTTCGATTTTCAACGAAAAAAATGAATTTTCAACTAAAAAGATGAATTTTTAACGAAAAATGGAACAGTTAAATTTTCAGTTAAAAAAAATTTAACCAAAAAGAAATAGTTAATTTTACATCCAAAGAAATGAAATTACAAGCAAAAGTTATAATATTCTACTAAAAACGATGAATTTTTGATAAACGATATAAATATTCAACCACATAGTTGAATTTTCCACTAAAAAAGATAAATTCTTAACTGAAAATGGAATAGTTAAATTTTCATTATAAAATTAATTTTCAACCAAAAAAAAAGGAAGTTTCAACCAAACATTACAATTTTCAGCTAAACAAATGAATTTTTAACCAAAAAGATGAATTTTCAAACAAATAATTTTCTACCAAAAAGACGGATTTACAACAAAAATAAAATTCATTTGTAACAAAAAAAATGAATGTTTAACAGAATAGTTCAATTTTTAACCAAAAATGGTATAGTTAGAAAATTAATTTGAAAAAAAAAAGAATTTTCAGTTGAAATAATAATTTTTAACCAAAAAAAGAAGTTTCAATTATATAGTTTAATTTTTAATGAAAAAAAAATTAATTTTCAGCTAAAAAGGATAAATTTAAAAAATATTGAGTTCAAAAAGTAATAATTTTCAATAAAGAAAATAATTTTAAACAAGAAGAATAATATTCTACAAAAAAGCGTTTTTGAACAAAATACATGATGTTTCAATCATATAGTTGAATTTTGAACTAAAAAAGATACATTTTCAACTCAAAATGGAATAGTTAAATTTTCAATATAAAAATAAATTTCAAAAAAAAAATTAACTTTCAATAGCATATTTAAATTTTCAAGCAAGCAAATTAAGTTCTAACCAAAAAACATTAATTTTCAAACAAATAATTTTCTACCAAAAAGACGGATTTTCAACCAAGATAAAATTAATTTGCAAAAAAAAGAATGTTCAACAAAATAGTTCAATTATCAACCAAAAATGGTGTAGTTAGAAAATTAATTCGAAAAAAAGAATTTTCAACAAAAACGGTTTTACAGTTAGATTAATGATTTTTAACATAAAAAAATTTCAATAAAATAGTTTAATTTTTAATGAAAAAAAAAAGAATTTTCAACTGTAAAAGATAAATTTCCAAAAAAATGGAATAGTTAAATGTTTAGTTTGGAAAAAAAATAATTTTCAATGAAAAAAAAATTTAAACAAGAAGAATAATATTCTACAAAAAAGGCGAATTTTCAATAAAATACATGAAGTTTCAATAAAATATTAGAATTTTGAAGTAAACAAATGAATTTTTATCCAAAAAGATGAATTTTCAACAAAATAATGTTCTACCAAAAAAACTGATTTTCAACCGAAATAAAATTAATTTGCAACAAAAAGAAAGAATGTTCAACAAAATAGTTCAATTTTCAACCAGAAATGTTATAGTTAGAAAATTTATTTTAAGAAAAGAATTTTCAACAAAAATTGTAAATTTGCAGTTAAAATAATAATTTTAAATCAAAGAAAGAAGTTTCAATAAAACAGTTTAATTTTTAATGAAAAAAAATGAATTTTCGACTGAAAAAGATCAATTTTCGAAAAAATGGAATAGTTAAATATAAAGTTAAGAAAAAAATAATTTTCAATTAAAAAAAAAAAGATTTCAATCAAATAGTTGAATTTTAAACTAAAAAAGATACATTTTTAACTAAAAATGGAATAGTCAAGTTTTCAGAATAAAAATAATTTTCAACCAAAAAAATAAACGATAAATTAAAAAAAAAATAATTTTTTAGCAAAAAGACGAATTTTCAACCAAAATAAAATTAATTCGAAACAAAATAAAAGAATGTGTAACAAAATAGTTTAGTTTGAACCAATAATGATAATGATAATAATTTTGAACAAAAAGAAAGAAGTTTCGATAAAATAGTTTAATTTTTAATGAAAAAATGATTTTTCAACTGAAAAAGATGAATTTTCAAAAAAATGGAAAAGTTAAATATTCAGTTAAAAAAAAAATAATAATTTGCAATAAAAAAAATAATGTTCAATAAAATTGGTAAATTTGTAACCGTTTTTAAACAAGGAGAATAATATTTTACAAAAAATATGAATTTTGAACTACAAATAAATAAATTTTTCAACTGAAAATTTTAGTATATTACTTAAGTTTTCAGTTAAAAAAATTAATTTCTTGCAAAAAAAAATTATCAGTCAAATAATTCAATTTTATCATATGAACAAAAGACGAAGTTTTAACAAAATACATTATTTTTTTTAATTTAAAAAATAATTTTGAAGATTCTGCTTAACAAATAATGTAATTGTTGATATTTTAACCAGAATATATATTTTTTTTAAATCGAAAACAGTAAAATTCAACCAAAAAACAATTTTTCAAGACAAAAAAAAAATCAATCAGGTTGTTGAAGTTTCAAACCAAAAAGGAGAATTTTCAAAAAGTTGATTTTCAACCAAATAATACAATTTTTTATCCAAACAGATGAATTTTCAATTAAACGTGTGATAGACGAAATTTCAACCAAAAAATATGAATTTTCAACAAGATTTTTTTATTTGAAACCAAAGAGACGATTTTTTTAACAAAATACATGAATTTTCAACTACAAAAGATCAATTTTTAATAAAATAGTGCAATTTGAAACCAAAAAGATGAATTTTCAACGAAGATTAATTTTTTACCAAAAAATACGAATTTTAAACAAAATATATGAATTTTCAACTAAAAATATCAATTTTCAATAAAAAATGTAATAGTCAAATTTTCAATTGAGCAAATGAATTTTCAACGAAAAAAGATGGATCCTCAATTGAAAGTGTAATAGTTCATTTATTTCAACCAAAAAAATTTAATTTTCAACCAAATAATAACATTTCTACCAAAAAATATGAATTTTCAATTGAAATAATAAGTAAAAAAAATCTAAGTGTTTCTATAGATTTTAGAAAATTTTGAATCCCAGGGTGGGCAAAAATTTTCAATTTTCCTATATTGGGCTTTAAATTTCTATGGCTATCTGCCACCGCAATTTGAATAGTGAAAATAAAAAAATAGTTGGAAAAGCAATAAAATTGATTGATTGTCGAAAAAATACTTGTGATCTTCATTTCGAAAGTAACTAAAAAAAAAGAACTGATTTTGTAGTTACTGTTACTGAAAAAAATGTAACTAGTTACCAATTCGTTACTCACAAAAGTAATTTCGTTACCACTATCGTTACCCAAAAAAAGTAACTAGTTACTTCCCATCCCTGAAATTTAATAATATATTTTTTAACAATATACCTCTAAAAAACAGACACGCTTTGCTCATTGAAAGTAGAGCGCTATTTGGGCGCTGATAGGGGTTTTTTTTTTTGATAAAAATTTTAATAAAAATTCTGAAATTTGTTTTCAGATGCTGTTAAGTTGATAGCCACAACGGAAGTGTCAATTTCGCCGGAAGAAGAAGATTCGATAGTGACATTAGTGGTACTTGTCATTGGCATCATAGGTGCCATAATTTTCCTTTTCTCCATGGGAATTTTCCTCGATTGCAAACACCAGTAAATTGAATTTTACATATATGCGGATTGAAAATTATAAATAAGTTACCTTTAAATATCAAAATAATTAAAATCGTCTCCTCACTATTTTCCCCTTCGAAATGAAGTTATTCCCCTTGCATGGAAATGCTTTATCATTAGGTATTCCAGGTTGAGTGGGGGAAATCCAAGATGCAATTTTCAACCAAAACTGCAATAGTGAAATTTTCAGATAAAAAATTGAATTTCCAACTAAAAAAGATCAATTTTTAACCAAAAATGGAACAGTTAAATTTTCCTTCAGAAAATTAATTTTCAACCAATAAAAAATCGAATTTTCAAGAAAATAGTTGAATCTTCAACCAAAGAAATCAATTTAGAACCGAAAAGATTAATATTTTACAGAATAAGACGAATTTGCAACAAAATACATGAATTTTCAACTAATAATGATAAATTTTTGACTAAAAATGCAATAGTTAAATTTTCAGTGAGAAAATAATTTTCAACAAAAAAAAAAAAAACAACAAAATTTCAGCAGAATATTAAAATTTTCAACCAAATAAATTAATTTTTAACCAAAAAAAAAAGAATTTTCGCAAGATATTTAAATTTTCTACCAAAAACATATAGTTAAAAAAATTAATTTTCAACAAACAAAAAAAAACATATTTGAAAAAAAATGGAATAGTCAAATATTAAGAAAAAGAATTAATTTTCAAACAAAAAAAAAAGGAATTTTCAACAAAATCGGTCAATTTTCAACCGTTTTCCAACGAGAAGAATAATATTCTGCCAAAAAAGTTTAATTTTTAATGAAAAAATGAATTTTCAACTGGAAAATATGAATTTTTAGAAAAATGGAATAGTTAAATATTCAGTTAGAAAAAAAAATTTCAATAAAAAAATAATATTCTACGAAAAAGATGAATTTTGAACTACAAAAAAATTAATGTTTCAACTAAAAATTTTAATATATTACTTAAGTTTTCAGTTAAAAAAATTAATTTATTGCAAAATAGTTGAAAATAGTTGAATTTACAACCAAAGAAATTAATTGTTGTTTCATTTTCAGTAAAAAAAAATGATTTTGAACCAGAAAAAGAAGTTTCAACAAAACAGTTGAATTTTCAACGAAAACATAATTAATTTTCAACCAAAAAGATAAATTTTCAAACAAGAAGAATAATTTTTTACAAAAAAGACAAATTTTCAACTAAAAAAAAAAAACTTTTTTTAACTGAAAATTTTAGTATATACTTATGTTTTCAGTTAAAAAAATTATTTTTTAAATAAAAAAATTTCTACAAAATATTTACATTTTCAACCGAAGAAATGAATTTTTACCCAAAATAGATGAATTTTCTGCCAAAAATAGATGAATTTTCAAACAAATAATTTTCTACCAAAAAGACGAATTTTCATCCGAAAAAAAACAATTTTCAAGAATATAGTTAAATTTTCAAACGAAAATGGTACACTTGAAAAAATTGTTTTTCAACAATAAAAAAAAAACTTTTTTTAACGAAAGAAATGAATTTTCAACTAAAAAGGGTAAATTAAAAAAATGGAATGGTTAAATATTCAGCTAAAAAGAAAATAATTTAAAACAAAATTTCAACAAAACCGGTGAATTGTCAACCGTTTTCCCACAAGAAGAATATTTTAATAAAAAAGACTAATTTTCAACCATACATATTTGAATTTTCAACTAAAAAAGATACATTTTTAACCAAAAATAAAATTGTTTAATTTTCAGTTAAAAAAAATAATTTTGAACCAAAAAAGTTGAATTTTCAAAAAAAAACTAAATGAATTTTCAACCAAAAAGATAAATTTTCAAACAAGAATAATTTTGTATTAAAAAGACAAATTTTCAACTAAAAAAAAAAAAATATTTTTCAACTGAAAATTTTAGTATATACTTATGTTTCCAGTTTAAAAAATTATTTTTTAAATGAAGAAATAAAAAACTTTCTACAAAATAGTTCAATTTTCAACCGAATAAATCAATTTGTACCCAAAATAGATGAATTTTCTAAGAAGTATAATTTTCTGCCAAAAAAAGATGATTTTCCAAACAAATAATTTTCTACCAAAAAGATGAATTTTCAACAAAAAAAAAAAGTATTTTCAAGAAGATAGTTGAATTTTCAACCGAAAATGGTATACTTAAAACATGATTTTTCAACGAGGAAAAAAACATTTTTTTAACAAAAGAAATGAATTTTCAAATAAAAAAGATAAATTAAAAAATGGAATGGTTAAATATTCAGTAAAAAGAAAATAATTGAAAAAAAAATTTCAACAAAATCGGTGAATTGTCAACCGTTTTCCTACGAGAAGAAGAATATTTTACTAAAAAAGACTAATTTTCAACCATACGTATTTGAATTGTCAACTAAAAAAGATACATTTTTTAACCAAAAATAAAATTGTTTAATTTTCAGTTAAAAAAAATGATTTTGTACCAAAAAAGTTGAATTTTCAACAAAAACTAAATGAATTTTCAACCAAAAAGATAAATTTTCAAACAAGAAGAATAATTTTTTACTAAAAAGACACATTTTCAACTGAAAAAAAAACATTTTTAACTGAAAGGTTTAGTACATACTTATGCTTTCAGTTTAAAAAATTATTTTTTAAATAAAGAAATATAAAAATTTCTACAATATAGTTATATTTTCAACCGAAGAAATCAATTTGTACCCAAAATAGATAAATTTTCTAAGAAGAATAATTTTCTGCCAAAAGAAGATGAATTCTCAAACAAATAATTTTCTACCAAAAAGACGAATTTTCAACAAAAAAAAAAACACGAATTTTCAAGAAGATATTTTAATTTTCAACCGAAAATGGTATATTTAAAAATTGATTTTTCAACAATGAAAAAAAAAAACATTTTTTTAACAAAAGAAATGAATTTTCAACTGAAAAGGATAAATTTAAAAAATGGAATGGTTAAATATTCAGGTAAAAAGAAAATAATTTTCAAACAAAAAAACATTTTAACAAAATCGGTGAATTTTCAACCGTTTTCCCACGAGGAGAATAATATTTCACTAAAAAATACTAATTTTAAATCATACATATTTGAATTTTCAACAAAAAAAAAATTGTTTAATTTTCAGTTAAAAAAATAATTTTGAACCAAAAAAAGAAGTTTCAACAAAAAAAGTTGTATTTTCAACAAAAACTAAATGAATTTTCAACCAAAAAGATAAATTTTCAAACAAGAAGAATAATTTTTTACTAAAAAGACAAATTTTCAACTAAAAAATTTAAAAAAATTTAACGGAAAATTTTAGTATATACTTATGTTTTCAATTAAAAAAATTATTTTTTTAATGAAAAAATAAAAAAATGTCTACAAAATAGTTAAATTTTCAACCGAATAAATCAATTTGTACCCAAAATAGATGAATTTTCTAAGAAGAATAATTTTCTGCCAAAAATAGATGAATTTTCAAACAAATAATTTTCTACCAAAAAGACGAATTTTCAACAAAAAAAAAACAAATTTTTAAGAAGATAATTAAATTTTCAACCGAAAATGGTATGTTTAAAAAATGATTTTTCAACACTGAAAAAAAAAACATTTTTTTAGCAAAAGAAATTAATTTTCAACTAAAAATGTAAATTAAAAATGGAATGGTTAAATATTCAGGTAAAAAGAAAATAATTTTTAAACCAAATTTTAACAAAATCGGTGAATTGTCAACCGTTTTCCTACAAGAAGAATAATATTTTACTAAAAAAGACTAATTTTCAACCATACGTATTTGAATTTTCAACAAAAAAAGATACATTTTTTAACCAAAAATAAAATTGTTTAATTTTCAGTTAAAAAAATAATTTTGAAACAAAAAAAGGAGTTAATGTACAAAATTCCTGAAAATAAAAACAAGAATCGAACGACCAAATTTGGACAACCACCATGAAATGCTCCCATTGTAAATAGAAAAAAAAATTTCCTAAAAATAAAAATTTCTTTCTGGACAAAATAAAAAAGAGGAAAGAAAAATGAAAAATGAGAAGGCAACCAACCAAATCCCCTTCCTTCTCTTTTTTATTTCTTTCGTGTTTTTTATTTCTATTATTATTTCTATACATTAACTTGAGTATTGGACGTTAAATGGGATTTTTAATTTGATTTTAATCTAATTTAAAATTCTTAAATTTCAGAAAAAGGAGTTTCAACAAAAAAAGTTGAATTTTCAACAAAATTAAATGAATTTTTAACCAAAATGATTCATTTTTAACGAAAAGAGACGAATTTTCATTAAAAATACATGAATTTTCAATCAAATGGTTGATTTTCAACTAAAAACCATAAATTTTCTACCCAAAGTGGAATAGATAAATTTTTATTTAATTAATTTTCAAAAAAATTCTTTGGTAAATTTTCCTACTTGTTTGGCCCTCGACAGCTTGAAATACCTAATAGATTTTCGAGTTATTCATTTTCCACATTAGATGAAAATAACTTCGTTTCAAAAAACTTGATGCAAAATTTGGAAATTATTAATTTTTATTTACTTAGTTTCAAAAGAACTCTGGAATTATTTCATTTTTAACGCTTCATGCTTGCATTCATTAATTTTGAAATTTTCCAATCAGAAGTCATATAATTTTTTACTTTTTTAGAATAATTTAACTTTGAAGGTTCACAATTTTTAAATTCTTTAATTTCGAACTTTGAAAATATTAGTGATTTTTTTTTGTACAGAAATCTAATTTGTTTAGTTTAGAAAAATCAATCCAATCACTTAATGTCACTTGATACTACATAATGTAATCAATACCTGATAATAACTCGTATCATCCTTAAAACTTTGATAATTCCAATTTAAAATCACAGTTTTAAATGCGCAATTCTGAAATGGTTTAATTTTTGAGGCCATACAAATTAATTGGAAATGTTATGAAAAATCGTATCGAAACTGTAGTGAAAAAATTTTTATTTGGATTGACTAAGTTATAAATCACCAAAGCAAATAGTTGATAAATAATTTTTAATATTTCATTAATAAAAGTTTGATAAATTTTTTGATTAAAATTTTTTTTAATATTTAATTTTAAATAATTCAAATTCAGAAGAGTTCTGATGCATTGATTCTGTACTTAAGTACTTAATACTTGAATTGAAAATTTTTTTAAATTTGAAACTTTGAGTTTTTAAATTTTAATGGCCTGGAAAAATGTTTGTTAACTAGGAAAAGACAAAAAATTTGTTTCTGATTTTAGAGGCCACCCTGAAATATTTATATTGAGAATTTCACAAAGAATTTATAGAAAATTAACAAACGTAGATAATATTTATTTTATGTATATCTGTTAGATATAACAATTTATTACATTATTTAGCTTATTTCAAACATGTTCTGAAAGCTGCTAAAATTTTTAATTTGTTTATTATAAAATTTTAAATTATACATACTTTCAATATTAGGAAATAAAAATGCAGGAAGGAAAACGGGAGGTGAATTTACTGCTACTTATAAATAATTTATAAATTATAATACCATACTTTTTGTTTAGATTAAGAAAAATTATTTTTTTTTCAGAAAAGAGGTGAAGTTAAAAATTCCACTAAACTCACGATCCAGAAGAACTGCAAAACCGGAAGACATGAAGTCCCTGGAAATTGAAATGTGTCCCAGTGGAGCTTCCGAAATTGGATATTTTTAACATTAGCAATACTGTAGTTTGAATCAAGTTTTCAAATTGAAAAATTCATATAGCCGATTATAAAACAATTTTTTAAACTGAACGGAACCACTGTTAATATTATAAAACTATTTCGCTAATTTGAAAATATTTTTGATTAAATTTATTCAGAAAAAAGATCTCCTTCCACTCCGCTGGGATTCGAATCCCAGTGGAGTGAAAGAAGATCTTTTCTCTGAATAAATTTAATTAAAAAATTTTTAATTCATAGCTGCATCTAGTCTGAGGACGTTAAATATTTTCCGTATTAGAGGATATAACTTTGATCGGTATTGTAGATTTACATTTTCACAGTGTGTGTGAAAGGATATCTCTTCGGATCGATCGTTACCATCTCCGATGATAATGCAGATTCCTAGTAAAAAATTGATTTGTATATAACATCTTGCATAATAAAGCGTATTTCAGAAAAAGGATTCTTCCTCTGATCTCTCTAGTAGCTCAGTGGTTAGAGCTCCTGACGGGAAATCAGTTGACCTTGTGTTCGAATCCCAGCGGAGTGAAAGGAGAAGATCTTTTTTCTGAATAAATTTAATTAAAAAATTTTTAATTTAAAGCTGCATCTAGTCTGAGGATGTTAAATATTTTCTGTATTAGAGGATATAAGTTTGATCGATATTGTAGATTTACATTTTCACAGTGTGTGTGAAAGGATATCTCTTTGGATCGATCGTAACCATCTCCGAAGATAATACAGATTCCTAGTAAAAATTGATTTGTATATAACATCTTGCATAATCAAGCGTATTTCAGAAAAAGGATTCTTCCTCTGATCTCTCTAGTAGCTCAGTGGTTAGAGCTCCTGACGGGAAATTAGTTGACCTTGTGTTCGAATCCCAGCGGAGTGAAAGGAGATCTTTTTTCTGAATAAATTTAATTAAAAATTTTTTAATTTATAGCTGTATCTAGTCTGAGGACGTTAAATATTTTCTCTATTCGAGGATATAACTTTGATCGATATTGTAGATTTACATTTTCACAGTGTGTGTGAAAGGATATCTCTTCGGATCGATCGTTACCATCTCCAATGATAATGCAGATTCCTAGTAAAATATTGTTGATATAGTAAATTGCGATTGTTTATATCTCTTCACAAACGACTAGAAGAATCTAAGTAAAAACCATTTATAACAGAAAAATTGGCATTAAATTGTGACAAGTTGCATTAAAGACAAATTATTTTATGACTTCGACGACAATAATTTTTCTGTATCAAAGTTCTGGAAATATTTTACCTGTAGTTATAATTACTGAAACAATCAATATCGACATAAAGAAAGACAGCTGTTAATTTACTGAGCCAGCAAAATTATCAGAAATTTTTCACATTTTCGCTGACTCAGAAATTCAGAAGCGATTTAAAAATGTATGCACATAACATTTAAAATCAAAACTCATAAAACGGGACACACTAACAGCTTTGAAAAAGCAAAACAAAATTAAAATATGTATCCCTATACAATACGACCAGAATAAGTTTTATTTATTCATTGATTTATTAATTTAGATTAGAAAACATTTCCAATTTAATTTTGCTTAAATGGAAAAATGTGATCAGACTAACTGATCAGGTGATCAAAAAATGAAGAATCTCAGGTCTATGTGAGGAAAACATTTTTCCTGACGTCAGTAATAAATAATCAATAATTAATATGCTGATACGATATCGTGACGTCGCGTTTCAAATAATTAATTAAACGTATCCTTAATCTTACTCAAATAACTGGCCAAGAAAGTATTTTTCATTAAAAAACGAAATTAAAAAAAAACATTATAAAACATTCGTTTAATAAAAAAAAAATAAAAAATAAAAAAATTAAGATCACCGGTTTTTGTATTCTTCATCATTTATAAATAAAAACATATTTAAAAAATGTTTTTATCAAAATTTAAAAAAATATCTAAATAAAAGAATTGAAAAACCGTGTCAATAATTCGGAAACTCGCACGTTTTGAGGATGCCAGTTCAGAAGCCAAATTTATAAGAAAAGTTTTGAAATTAATTAAAAAGTAAAAGTAAAATAAAAAATATTGATTTTACATAATTTTACTGAATACAAAATATTCATTTGTGCAAAAATAAAGGAACAAATTATCGAACTACCTTTCAAATTTGTAAATATTGAACCACGCCCGGAAAGGTTTTTCTTTCTGTCCCTTCTATACATTTTTCATTAATAATCAAATATTTTTCAAATAATTAAATGTTCTAAAATTAATGGCTTCTTCTTTTTCCTTTCACTTTTTGAATAATTTTTCAATTTTTTTCTTAAATTTCGCTTGTGAAATGGCATCCTCGAAATTTTTGAGAAGTTTTTAATTCATTATCAGGATTTTCCAGTTCAAGAAAAGTGTTTTATTTTGTGATATTATGAATTTGTTCAGATTTTAATTAAAAGACTTTTTTAAATATATGTTAAAACTTACATAATTGTGAAGAGTACGAAAACGAGGAGTTTTTTCAATATTTGAGCTACTTATTTTAATTAAACGAATGTTTTATAATGATTTTCATCTACTTATTTTTTAATTTTTTAAAGCAAACAATTCTTTTTTAAACATACATTTTTGTTTATTTGCATAATTATATGAAACCGGGAGTTTTGTGAAATTTTAAACTTTCAAATGATTTGAATTGCTTCTTTATTTTATATGAAACTCTTTTTTGTATTTATCAATTTCTACGAATATGTAAAGCTGGAAAAATATTGAAGAAAATATTTTCAGCTAAAAAGTACGCTTAAATTGAAGCTTATCAATAAACTTACAGAAATAGCGTCATAAGCTAAAATTCAATATTTCATACCAAAAATTATATCAAGTTAATTTTAAGGCATTGTCTAGTATTACGAAATTTTCCGTAACGTTAGACCATTCATAATTTTAAAGTAGTGACTTATTTCTACGACAATAAGACGCCATTAAAATCTGATGTAAATGGGTACCAAATATAGGAATAATAAATTGACGATTTATATAATTTTAATTACTTTTTATTCCATAAAAACCTTAAACTTAATAATTCTCCTTCAGCACTGTAAGTCCCTTATAATGTATTGTATTTTCACGATGAAATACGAGAAATCACAACAAAGCGCAAAACAGTGTCATCATTTTTCTCAGTGAAGGAATATAACGAGATTTTAATATTTTTAAGTGTTTTCAAAGATTTTCGTATGATTTCACTAAATTTCAAAGGATTACAAGGGATTAAAATAGATTTTTAGAAAATTTCAGGGAAGAAATAGAATGAAATTTCAAAGGACTTTTAGATATTTTGAGAATTTCCAAAGCTCTTAGGGGCTTTAAAAAGATTGACGAAACCCATGACACTATGTATCCACTATATTACAAAATTTATCCTATTATCGATACTATTTTAAATTTTTAAATGAGTACGAGGCCTGTAATTTGAAATTCCTATTCCAACACGAATGTATTTCCATTTTCCTAAAAATTCTGATAATCCACTTTTTTAGTCAAATCTTTTAGGAAAAAAAAAGTTATTCATAATAGATAGATACATTTGTATACAAATTTTCTTTTGAAAAGGACTTACTTTTCAATATTCTTTATTCAAAATTAACAAAAATGTTCTCCAAGTTGAAATATAAAATTGTTCTACCCAATACGTGTCGAGACAATAAAAAGTTTTTTAAAATTGGTCAGTTTTCTGAGGAAGCCTTTTCAGGTTATTGAATCTACCATAACTGGTGCATCGCTTCGAAAAATTCAAATTTAACTATTTAAAACACAAAGAAAGTTTGAAATTTTACGATTTGAAAGTTCCAGTTTAAAATTCTTCAATCTTCAATACCTGAATTGTAGCTCGACCACATTCTATTTCAGTGCAGATATTATAACGTGAAAAATTATCTCCCAATGGTTTGCCATTTAAATTAAAAAGTCATGAAATTACAAATTATGCTCTGGTTTCTTTATTATACTTTTCACATTAATACACTTTCAATTACAAGTTTATTTCTATACTCTAATTTAATTTTCAATACCATATTTTTCAAGTTCCACAAAACACGAATTAACAATATTGAAGAAATGCGATTTTTCTCTTCAGGAAATAACGAATGATAAAAAAAGTCAAATAGTCGGTTTGTTTGGGTTGGTTCGTACGGGTTGGTTGGTTTGGGTTCGTTGTGTTGCTTATGTTCGTTTGGGTTGGATATGGTATCTTAGTTACTTTTGTTTGGTTTGGATTGGGTGTCTTAGTTTCTTTTATTTGGGTGGTTTGATTGTACTCCTTACGTTTGTTCGGGTTCGATTAGTTGTGCTGTTTGCGTTCGTTTGGATTAGATTTGTTGGTTACGTTCGTTTCGGTTCGCTTTGTTGATTGTGTTCATTCGATTTTATCGTGTTGGTTGCGTGCATTTGGGTTGTTCGTATTGGTTTCATTCGTTTGGGTT
>CAKNYM010050858.1:149831-178642 GCA_932195095.1 Andricus curvator
ACTTAGTTGAAAAGTAGTCAAATCTACTAAGAATTTTTTTCAGTGTACCAAAAAAGAATAATTTTCAACAAAATACATGCATTTTCAACCAAAAAGGTGAATTAGTCACCAAGAAAATTAATTTTCAGAAGAAGATAAATGTTCAGCCAGACATGGAATAGTTCAATTTTGAACACAAAAAAAGATTAATTTTCAACCAAAAAAAGTTTTTCAGTCGCTATTCATGATTAGCGAAAATCTTGTAAATGTAATCAAATAGTTATATTAGAAGAAAATTTCTGTGACCAAAGTCATTACTTATCATTAATTCTGTCTCTTACCAATCATATTATATCGCAATAATACCCTGCTGTAATGAAATTGCATTGTGATGTTAATTGTTGGCAAGATTGTTGTGAAGCTGCAGACGAAGATGAGGAAGTGACATTAAGAGGAACCGCGGAAAGCAGGCACCTTCTGAGAGATGATCGCGATTTCAGGACAAGGAGGAACAATAACATGCAAGTTCCTCCTAAGCCCCAAGATCTGGCTGAAATTAATGCCTCCCTTCGTGGAGATATCTCGCAAGAGTCCGACCTCTGGACCATCAATTGCTCAGTTTATGGTGCTGCGAGAGCTTTGGCTGATTCAAATCGAAGGCTAAACCCGACGATGGATCAAAATACCAAAAGACCATTAACTGAACAAAAAAATTGGATGGGCAAGACAGAATGCGTCCCGTGTTCAATGTGTGATTGACTACATAACATCTGGTAGACCGTTTACGGAAAGGATTCGAAATTTCGCCCAAGAACTAAGGATCTTGAATCACACACTGAACAAGTCAAAGCTGCTGACAATCAAGCATCATATTGGTTGACAAAATACGGCTGTTATCTGACGCAAGGAGGAGAATACAGAAGAGGGAGAGATGGATCAGGGAGAATCAACAGTTTCTCGCTGACCCATCGCGCTTCTTCAGCGATCTCCCTGTTTCTGTAAAAAATCCACCCAAGCCCAAGGAGGCAGAGACTTCTTAGAGAGAGATATACAAGATCCCGAAAACACTAGAGTTGAAAGAAGATACTGACAATATTATCTGCTTCAGGGTGTTTTGCGACCTCATAAAATCTGAGGAGGAATGTCCATCAATCACTGCCAAAGAGGTGAAAAAAGCACTTAGAGGCACGAAGAACTTTTCCGCTGCTGGACCAGATTGTATCAAGAACTTCTGGTGGAAGAAGTTTACTTCTACACACCAACAGTTGGCCCGCATATTCACCTCATATTTAAAGTCGGTGACGCCCATTCCGCAGTGGCTGGTATTAGGGCGCACTACACTCCTGCCAAAAAAAGGCAACTTGTCCAACCCAGAGAATTATAGGCTAATAAATTGTTTGAACACACTGTATAAAATCTTTACAGCTGTCCTAAACAACAGGATTGTTCGACGAATTGAGCCTGTGTGGCGAGAGATGTACGAACAACGTGGCTCGAAAAAAGGTGTAGCAGGCTCTCGAGAGAACCTGCTAATTGACAGGTGTGTCTGTAAAGACGCTGCAGCCCATCAGCGCGTCCTGTCAATGGCCTGGATTGACTACCGGGAAGCTTTCGATTCAACCTCTCATAGACTTATCATCTGTCTGTTGGAAAGCTTGAAGGTGCATTCATACATAGTGAGATGCATAGAGAGATTGATGACTCTTTGGAAAACTAGATTTACTATCTCATCTGGAAATTATAGTGTGACAACGAACAATGTCACCTTCCATAGGGGCGTCTTTCAAGGTGATACCATGAGCCCTTTGCTTTTTTGCATCACACTTCTGCCTCTATCTCTCGCACTACGAAATTCTCCTGGATACCTCTGTGGCGACACTAATCAGCGCGAGCATAAGGTCACTCATGTATTTTATATGGATGACCTGAAGATCTAAGCCTCTGGTAAAAGCAAACTTCAAACTGCTATAAATATCGTCAAGAAGTACACATGAGAGATTGGAATGGACTTTGGTTTGGACAAGTGTGCCAAAATTACTCTGAAGAAAAGAAAGATTACTGGCGTTCCCATGGACCCTGAGCTTGTGGATATAAGTGTTATTAGACATCTTAATACTGGAGAGACCTATACATACCTGGGCGTGCCTCAAAACCGCATTCAGGACCTACCATTAGTGAAGGAGTCTCTCCGAAGCAGATACAAGCATCTTCTTCGACAGATTTGGTCTTCCAATCTGTCGGCGTTGAACAAGTTATCTGCGACTGACATGCTTGCTGTCCCGGTTCTACTATACTCGTTTGGGGTGGTTGAATGGACGAAGAACGAGCTTAAGGCCCTTGATATCACCACACGTAAGATCATGCATATGCATAAAAGCTTGCATATCAATTCGTCAGTTCCGCGATTATACATTTCACTCCGTCAACGCGGACGCGGACTTCTAAATCTCCAGTGTCTTCATAACCGGATTGTTCTAAGTACAGCTTACATCGTTGCGAATGGCAGAGATCCTCTCCTAAAGATGGTCAGGAACCACGAGATGATTGGCGAAGGAGCGTTCCTTTACAAAGCCGCGGAGCAAGCGGCCGAGACCTTTGGCCTGAATTTTAACATCAGAAGTGAGGAAAGTGCATTACTTCATCTAGACGCTTCACATCTAAAAACCAAAGTAAAGAAAGCAGAGGTTGAAAATTTTCACCAACAGCTACTCCACAAGAAAATGCACGGAAACTTTCACAGAAATGTAGAAAAACAATCCTTGTAGAAGGAGCAAACTTTTGCTTTCCTCAGATTATCAGGGCTTAATTCAGGTACAGAGGGTATTATTTTCGCATTCCAGGATACTGTCATTACCACCTTAGCATACCGTGACCGTATTTTATGTCAAGACGTTCCCACTGATAGGTGCAGAGCGTGTCATGCACACGCTGAGTACCTAGAACACATACTATCGGGGTGTCCGATCCACGCAGAAATGACTTATATTTATAGACATAATGTGGCCCTACGAGTGATTTATTACCACCTTTGTCGCTCTTACGGTGTTGGTCGCAACACTGCCCTGCCGGACGCTCCAAGGGAGATAGAGTCGATTGTCCGAAACGACAAGTGCCATATTTTCTGGAACTACAATTTTCTGACAGCACTCTCCATTGCACACTCGAGGCCTGACATCGTTCTCCAAGACATCGAGAAACGAACTATATTCGTGATCGAATTTTCGGCTCTGTCCGAATACAACATCACTGCCAAGGATAAAGAAAAGGAGGAGAGGTATCAAGACCGTAAAAGAGAGCTGCAACGACTGCATCCAAAAAATTCGGTAAAAGTAATTGTCCTTATGATAGGTGCTCTCGGAGGTGCCAAACTATCACTGGTTTGTAACCTTAAAGCCATACCCGCGTGCCAAAAATATGCCAAGGCACTTGCGAGATGGATGCAGAAAGCTGTCATCCTTGGGTCGCTTCGTGTCCTCAAGACACACTAGGGTTTCGCCGGCCTGTCTTTGTGATTTCATCGTGCCTTGTGACCACCCATCTCACGGTTGTGAGACGTGACCATAAATGTGATTTACCGCGGTTCTACTGGAGCCGGTGTCCTTTTTAGATGGCAGTTGCTCTCAGTGGAACCCTGCGGTGGTTGTTTAACCCTTTTTTTAAATTATATATATATATATATATATATATATATTTCAGGCAAATATAATAACAAAATAGTCTAATTTTTAAGCCAAAAAGACGAACTTTTTAGACGACAGTTGAATTTTTAACAAAAAAATTAATGTTCAACAAAGAAAGATGACTGTTCCACCATAAAAGGTGCATTTTCAATTCAAAAGGGCAAATTTTCAACAAAACAATGAAATTTTCGACCAAAACAGGCGACTTTAACGAAACAATTGAATTTTCAACCAATAATTAAATTTTTCACCAAATAGTTACATTTCCAAGCCAAAAAGGTGAATTTTTCAGAAGACAATTGAATTTTCAACAAAAAATTCAATGCTCCACCAAGAAAGATGAATTTCCGAAAAAAGCATGACGCTTCCACCATAAAAGATGAATTTTCAATCCAAAAGGACGAATTTCCTATAGAAAAAAGAAAGAATTTTCAACAGAACAGTTAAATTTGGACCCAAAAATATGAATTTTCAACGAAAATTATGAATCCTCAACCATAAAGATGTATGTTTAACAAACGAAAAATGTAATAGCTTGTATATCAACCCAAAAAAGATTTTAATTTGTAGTCAAAAACAGTTGAATTCCACCAGAAAAGACTAATTTTCAACCAAACAGATGCATTTTGAACGAAAAACGATTAATTTTTTACAAAGAAGATTAATTTTCCACCAAAAAGAGGAATTTTCATATTCAGGTTTTTGAGACCGCTGATCTTAAAGCTGATATCAGAATTGAAAAATACACAATGGCGGATCCAATATGGCGACCAACAAATCGGAAAAATGTTAAAAACTCTTTACAAAAATGGTCATATTTAGACTTTCAGGGCCGCTGAATCCAAATTTGATACCATTATTTCAAAATTCAAAATGCCGGAAACAATATTCCGGACGAAAAATCACCAAATGTGAGTAACTTTACAAAAATGGACATTTTTAGGTTGTCAAGGCCGCGGGATCTAAATCTGATATTAGAATTCATTTAACTGAAAATGGCAAATCCAATATGGAAGTATATTATTATAATAACAGTTTGATTTATGCAATATTTGTTAATAGCTCTGAATATTTATCGATTTACAGCTACAATTTTATTTCTCTCGGAAGGAAACTGTGCTAAAAGAATGTCCGATGAAATTTTGATGCCAGATTTGTGTTCAGCGACCTCGAAAACCTCAATATGACCATTTTTTTCAAAGTTCCTAACATTTTTCCGATTTTTCATCGAAAAATCACTGACGTTCCATGGTTAATTACACTGAAATTTTAAGAAATATATTATGCAAATCATTCTGTCTTTCATGTAATAATATTAAAAGATAAAAGTCACTAATTTTGCTGAAGATGGCCTGGAGGGAACCAAGAAAAAGACGGATTATTCTATAAAATGTTAGCATACATTATCATTTTTAAACGTGTTCAATTATAATTCCTTTTCTTCGAGGACTTTCCAGTTCATATTATGAACAGTATTATGCAAATATACACAGTGTATTATACAGGATGTCTATATTGAATAGAAGAGAAATGCATATTCCTTCCAATGTCATTATATTACATATAGGTAAAAAAACTGCGGTCGACGTAGGTGACGCAACAGGGCAAATTTTTGGACAGCTGGAGATTGGAAGGAAGGTCAATTTTACTAATTTGATTCTTCAAATTGTTTATTGATTTCAATAGAATCAACGTTGTACTTTATACATTATTAGTATCATCTTTTTAAGAATCCTCATAGTCCTTTTCTTCCCTCTTTCTTATATTTGTGAGCTCCTCTTGACATTTTTTTCCATCTTGAGCGCATTTTGCAATGCATGGCTTAATCAGAGCAATATATACTTTCGATTCTTTTTTGAATTCGGCAATCAGTTTTTTAGCGCAGTTTTCAGCAGTCTTTGAACAAAAAATAATAATTTTATTTATATTTAAATTCAATTTTCGTGTAAAAATTAACTCAATTACTGATTTTTTAAATATTGTTTGTATGCTTGTCGTTGTTAGAAATTCGAGAATTTTGTTCTGATGCACTAGAATGTCAACAATCTTTTTTAAGGTATATCAAGTATGGATAAAAATATTCGAGAAATAAAGAATTGTTCATGATATTATAGACCTTTCTAACACAATAAAATTAAGTTTTATATACGAAAATTAAAGAAAATAAACATTCAACAATTGCTATTTAGTAATTTAGTGATATTTAATGTGACATATCGTGTTTGAAATAGATTATGAATAATATTTTGACAATTACCTGAATATCCTTGGTATTTTTGACTTTAGCATAACACTGATTGAATTTGGGGAGTTTCGATCGATAACTGCTTAGGAATCGTGTATTATAATCAGTTGAAAAAAAACATTTCTCTTCTATGTCGTTCCACGTCATTTCTTTTATTTTTACAGCTTTAACTGCAGCCTAGTGAGAAAGAAGAAAAAAACCGTAATAGATTTTTGAACATGTTTTTAATTAAATAAATATTTAGGGAATTAAACATAATTATTGTCTACTGACCTCAATACCATCGTAAGCCTCTGATTGGGCAGCACTGAATTGTTGCCCTAAGGTGAATTCTGAAGTAAAACTATCACCTTCTAACGTATCTGCGAAGACTATCTGTAAAGTTGTTTTTATTTTAAATTTCACTGTTTAGTTTTTGATATATTTAATGTATATATATATGCGACAAAGTATTTTCAAAATATTATACAAAATTGGCAGCTAAATTTCACTTCAAAAGGGCCATCCTTATATCACGTAACATCTTTCGAGGGGGTTGGGGAGGGGATTAATACTCTTGCCTAATATTTTTAAAAGTCATCCTTACATAACATCAATGTATCAAAAATTAGAGCTTGTAACGTTAATCTCAGTGATGTCACAATAAAATATTGTAATAAGTTTATAAACACATCATATCGGCAGATCAATATTTAGTGCTACTCGCGAAATCATTCAACATTCTTATGTTTCTCAGATTACGCTCAAATGTTTGAAAAGATCCCAAGGCATCTTATAATATTTTAATGAAATTGCAAAGAAAGTATTGACAAAAATTAGAAGATAACAAATAATTTCAAATTTTTTCAAATATTCCAAGGATTTTCAGTATATTTCAAAAAGTTGATGACATTTTAAAGGCTTTTAAAGATTTAGGAATATTTCAAGTCATTTTGAAGGATTCTAAGGAAGTTTCAAGAGATTACAAAAATGCCAAGGAATTTCAAGGAATATCGTGAGGTTAAATTCAACTTTACTGACTTTGAAGAGATTTCAAAATATCTTAAGGTATTTCTGAAGATTTTAAGGAACTCAAAATTTTTTAAAGAATTTTAAAGACTTTAGAATATTTTTAAAGTCTTTAAGGGGGTCTTTTAGTTTCGAGCCACGAGTTTGAGCCTATTTTTGGAAATTTACTGCAATGAAACTGCACCTGATAACTGGAAACCTTTTTTTGCTATTTATTGACACATTCTTCGACCCCAGAAAAATGACGTTTAAAATAAAATTGTTTCCACACCCGCGACCTTGGAGCATTCTTGACCATACCACAGCAAATATGCCACTGTCGACTTTGTGGTAAGGCTTCGTTTATTTAAATTGCATAAAACAAAAACGTTAAATATCGCTTCAATTAGGATTACATTGGCTGAGTCAGGACAAAGGATTTCCTGAAAAATTTTCAATCTCTGAAAATAGCCTACATTTTACCAAAAAAAAATTTCGATTTTTTTTGACCTTGTGAAGGCTCTCAAAATTTGAAAAAAAAAAATATTCTGAAAAAAGCTTGTGTCCTGACTGAATATTTGAAGGTATTTCAAAAGATTTGGAAGAATTAAGAAGATTTCAGGGTATCTCAAATATTATTCCTAAAACAGTTTTTTTTGTTGCAATTTTTGAAACTACTACTACACACAAAATCATTCAACACGTGTTGAGTTTATCACCCTTTGCACTATTTACTAAATACACCTTTATATTTAGTGATCTACTTTGCTAGATTTAACAACAGATTAGGCAAGAAGTGAAAATATTAAAAAACTTGAGTACTTGAGCTTTGATCTTCTGAATATTTGTTGTTAAAATATAAAGCTGAACGATTTGCTAAAAAACTTAATAAGATTGTATAATCTAGTTTTATAATGTATTTTATTAGCATTTATTATGATCACAATCGGTCTTTGAAATGTTTAGATTATTTTAGGTAAATGCATGATCAATATTAAAAAGTTGAAGTTATGTGCTAGAAATTTAGAGAAAACTAGTCACAGTAGCCGCCGCGTACCTACAAAAAAGGGTATCGTAGTTATTCTATTCAGATGTTAATTAAATTGTTCAAACCTCCTCATCCCATACTTTCCCGCCCATACTCCTCCTCTGTTCTTCTCCATGTACTTTTCCTCCCCACACTTTACCATTCACTTCTCTTACCTTCCCCAACTTGTTCCTCCTTTACTTCCCCCTCTCCTCACTTCCCCAGCAACCACATACCTTCCCCTACTTCGCTTCTCGAACTCTCACTTCCCCTCACTACCCTCCCAGACTTCCAATCATTTGCCCTACTTTCCCTCACTTCCCTCCCTAAGTTCCCCGCATTTCTCCAACTTCCACACTCCTTATGTCCCTTACTTCGCCTTCTTTTCCTTCCCTGGTTTTTCCTCTCTTACTACCCCCCCCCCCCAACTCCTCCAACTTACCTTCCAAAAATGTAAAAAACTAAGTTTTTGATGAATATTTTTCTACTGAAAATATTTTGGAATAATCACGTTACATAGGCGGGTGGTTCCAAACTACTTTGTACTTTTTAAACTACTTTTTAAACTACATAGGAAGGGGTAAAATTGTGAAATAAATGTGTACGTAATTTATAGTTAGTCTCTAATGTGTAGATATAAATAATGAGGTGTGTAAATTTAAAAAGAGTCGGTTAGGAGAGTTTTTGTATTTTGTGAATCTGAATTGTTGTTACTGAATATTAAATACATGTGAATGAATTTTCCAGTTTGATAATTGATAACTTTGAAAAATTTGTGGAGAACTTACTTGAAAAGCACAGAAAGCCAATGAGCAGCAGATCGCCCACATCATGGTTGATGAAAAAGTCGTTCAATATCCGCTTCCTGGGAAAGATGAGCCAGAAATACCTCACCTGAATCTGAAAAGTGGCCTTTTTATACTAAATACTTATATGCGGAATATTTATTTAGTTGACGCAAGAGCAATTTATAAGAGAAGAGCTGGGGAAGAATGACGAAATTATCATGATTTGAAGCCTTGGCAAAGCTAATGCTAGATAAATAAAATTCTACTTTTCTGGCATCTTTCTTTAAACTGTAAATGTATGTGAATATGCTTTTGTATAAGAGAATATTGAAAAAAACAAAAATCAACTTTTTAAATAGTACAGTTTATTCACCCAGCGAAAAGTTATGTTCAAATTTAGGAAACCCTTTCTTCAACTTCGTTTTCTTAATTAAAAGTAAAAGTTCCTTCAAACGAAGCAACCTTTTTTTTTAATAATGAGGTTTTTCCTTTTTTCAATCAAAGAAACGATTTGTTCGATAGTATAGTTTTGAAAAAATCTCTTTTTTATTGAAATAAAGTACTGGCTAAAATTTGAGAAATAATTGACTTATCTCATTATTTCAAACCAAGAACATCATTTCTTTAAATCAAGTAAAATTTTTATGATATACTTTTTACATATAAATTGGTGAAATTTAATTAATTACTAGTAAAATTCTTCTAATTAAATTAGAGAAACCTGAGCTACTAAATATCAGTAGAAAACGAAAAATTCGATTTTTTGAAATATTTATATTCCAAAATTCGATAGTGGAAAAGTACTGGTAATTTCAGAGTAAAAATATGTTAGTTTATGTAGGGCTTAATTGAGATAAGGTTATTGAAATGAAAAACGTCGCAAACGGGGAAGATCAATAAAAGGAAGTGATTGTGTCAAAGATACAGCTTTATTGAAATAAGAAGAAGGCGATACTGTGAAATTTGTCAATAGACTAGTTTCGTCTTCAGAATAAAAAAAAACATGAATTATTTACACGTTTAATCTATTCCACCTCACATTATTTACCTTAACTAGCATCATCAATCGCGCAAGTTGTTCGATTTGAGTGGAAAAAATAATTTTTATTACAAAATAAAAATTTGGAATAAATATTTATTTGTTTAAATATTTTTAGCACTGGAATTCAAGCTAAAATTTGATTCGGACATCTAAGAATAAGGAAATAAATATTTCAGTTTCTTTTTCATGTTATAAATAAAATTTTCATGGGATTTTTGATATAAATCAAAAAGATTTTGGAAGATTTAAAATGCGTCGCAAAAAAAATTTAGAAAGTTTTCAAAACAATTTTTTTATTTTGTAGGATTTTTCCAAATTTTATGAAAAATTCAAGTCAGTTTCGAACATATTTAGGACCGTATTTTGTAACTGTTATTTGAAAAAAATTTCAGTTGTTTATATTCTGCGGTAATTTTCAAAACTGTCAGGAATTTTTCAATTTGGATACTTTAAATTGTTGGCTACGCACAAAACTACCAGGTATCAAGTTGATACAGCAAATGGATCAAAAGGATGCAACGTTTTGATATCTATATTCTTGATCAACTTGATTCAAATTTCGAGATCAATTATCTGTTATTAAATTTTAACTACGCAACACATTATGAAATTATTTAAACCTTTGAACTGAATGATGAACATTAAAAATCGTTTGAAATTAAATTGTTAATCAAATTTTGAAAAAAAATCATTTACTTAGCTCCGCACTGTAAAAAAAGATTTGTGTAAAATTACAAAGTTTCGGAAAATTACATATTGCATCATTGTAAATGTCACACAACTCACTGTGCGATTTTACAAAAGTGTGTGAAATTACAGCATCCAGCATTTTGGAGCATTTTGATTGTTAATACGAGGAAATTGACAACTATGTTCAACTCTGTTGACAGCTTTCACACGAAAATAGATGAAATTCTAGCTATTTCTATTTTGCCTTTTACATTGTCTGCTATTGGAACGGAAAAAATTCGGCTTTTTAAAATGTATATTTCATATTTTTGTTACGGAATAAATGAACTGCAAAAAAATACCCATAGTATCTTCTGTATTTTAGGTAGGTGGTAACGCGTCCGGCTTGTGTGTCTTCAATCTTTATGAAATTGTTCTAACTTGAAGCTTCGAGTGTTCGAATCCTGTCGCGTAGTAATTTTTATTTTATTTTTTCACAAGATGAATTTTACTTTTTCGTGTCTAAAATTACCGACCGAATCGGAATATCACAACAACTGTAATTGCAAAATTCATCCCTAGGTGAATTTTTACAAAATTTCGTAAACTTACCCCGACACACGAGGGTCCTTTTATTTACATCGCCCAGTGATGTGAAATTCAATGGACTTTTTTTACAGTGCGTTTATTTAAATTTATGATTATTGAGGTTGTGGATGTTTGTTTGCAAATGTGAGTGAATCTCGATGGAGGATCAATTATCGATTTGCAGAAATTGAATTTGGCAGAAAGGAACGTTTTTCGAAAATCGTCAACTGCAGGGTGTTCAGAACTGAAATATAGTTACCTTGTTAATTTTTTAAAGGTGTGTTAACGATAGAAATTTAAGACTCTTTAACCGTTTTTCGAAGGTCTGGCCATCCTGAGAATTGAACCTAGTAGTCTTGATGTTCAAAATATATTTTCGAGGATGGTGTGTTCCTAATAGATATTTGAAATTCCTTGACCTCTTCTCCAAGGTCTCGTTCCTTTAAGGAGTGTCCTTGGTGTAGTCTAGGTATTCAGAGAACATCTTCTCCGAAGAAAGTGTAATCAGAATAGAAATTTAAGATTCTTCAACCGTCTTTACAGGTCTAGCCATGTTGAAGAATAAACCTGGTACTACAGGTCTTTAAAATACATCTTCTTTGAGGTAGTTGTATTCATAACTGAAATTTAATTCACACTGATAATTTTTCAAATTTCTCGTCATTCTAAGAAGTAAACCTGGTAGTTCAGGTGTTCTCTCATTCTTAGAAGTAAATCTGGTGTTCCACATATTCAGAATACATCTTCCTCGAGAAAGGTACGTTCATAAACAAAATTTTATTCACCTTGACCGTCGTTCTAGGAAGTAAGCCTGGTGGTCCAGGTATTCAAAACACATCATCACCAAGGAGAATGTCTTCAGAACAGAAGTCCAAAGCAACCTAACCGTGTTTCTAAGGTACTCTCTCGAGAAGGATGTATTTTAAACACCTGGATAACCGGGTTTAATTCTTAGACGGTATGCTAGAGTGGAAATGACATCGTCTTGACATGCCAAAATGAAACCCTTCGTGCTCGACTTCAATCCAAGTGATTTAAGGAAAGCAAACGTTAGCTCATACGACATTGACTGATCTTCCACATTTCTGTGGAAGACGTTGTGCATCTTCTTGTCGTGGAGCTGTCCGCGGAAGTGTTTTTCCGCTGCTTTCTTAATCCGGGCCTTCAGGAGTGAGTACTCGAGATATATAAGATTTGATGCATTTTACTCACCCCTGATATTGAAGTCAAGCCAAGTGTTCCAGCAGCCTCCTCAGCTGCTTTGTACAGAAACGCCCCTAAGCTCACTTTTTCGTGTCGCAGAGCGCTTCTGTCGACGAGCTCAGGGTCTTCGGGGATGCCATTAAGTTTTCCTTTCTTCAAACAAACCTTGGCGCATTTTTTTAACCCAAACTCCATTCCAATCTCTTGAGTGTAATCTTTGACAATGTCTAGAGCTAGATGTAGTTTCTCTTTATTTTTAGCGTAGACTGAAGATCATCCATGCAAAATACATGAGTGACCTCATGCTTTCGATTTTCAGGTTGACCGCAGAGGTGCCCTTCGGAATGGCAGGGTGCGAGAGATAGTGGCAATAATGTGAAGCAAAAGAGGAGAGGGCTCATGGTGTCGCCTTGAAATACACCTCTCTGAAAGGTGAGACTGTTAGTGATCACACGATGTTTTCCAGATGAGATAGTAAATCTCGTTTTCCAAAACGGCATTAATCTCTCTATGCACCTCACGATGTGTGGATGAACCTTTAAACTTTCCAACAGGCAGATGATAAGTCTATGAGACGTTGAATCGAAAGCTTTCCGGTAATCAACCCAGGCCATCGATAGGTAACGCTGATAGGAGGCTGCGTCTTTACAGGCACATCTATCGACGAGCAGGTTCTCCCGACATCCTGCTACGCCTTTCTTTGAGCTGCGTTGTTTGTACATCTCTCGCCACACAGGCCCAATTGTCCGAACAATCCTATCATTTAGGATAGCTGTGAAGATCTTATACAGTGTGTTTAGACAAATTATTAGCCTGTAATTCTTAGGGTCAGCTAAGTTACCCGTCTTCGGCAGGAGCACTATGCGTCCTTCCACCAACCACTCCGGAAAAGGCTCTTCCGACTTTGGATGTAAGGTGAAAATTCGGGACAGATGCTGGCGGGTTGAAGGAAACTTCTTCCACCAGAAGGTCTTGATACCATCTGTTCCCGGAGCAGAATAGTTCTTCATGCCTCTTGATACGTTTTTCACCTTCTCGGTAGTGATAAGTGGGCATTCCTCCTCAGGTGTTATGAGGGCATTGCACAGCTCCTTGAAGCTATTTATGTTCTTTGAGCCTTCTTCAAGTGGATGTTGGACTTCGTAGACTTCTCTCCAAAATGCTTCGATCTCCTCTGGTTTGGGCGGATGATCGACCGTAACTGGAGGGTCTTGGAAGAGTCGAGATGGGTCAGATAAAAACTGTTGATTTTCTCTGATCAACCTCTCTCTCCACTCTAGACTTCTCCTATCGTTAAATAGTACTCGTATTTTGTTAACAATATGCTGCCTGATGGTCAGTAGCTTTGAATTGTTGATTGTGTGATGACGGATCGGCAGTTCTCGCGCGAACTGTCGAACCTTGGCAGTGAAAGTCCTGCCAGATGTTATGTAGTCAATCACACACTGAATCCGGGACACGTACTGTCTTGCCCAGCCTATTTTTGTGCTGAGTTGATGTATTCGTCTTTTGGTCTTATGATCAACCGTTGATTCTGTTTTACGGTTTGCATCTGTCAAAGCTCTCGCTGCATTGTACACACCACAATTGATAGTCCAGTGTTCGGATTCTTAAAAAAAAATCTCCACGAAGCTCGTCATCCAGTTTAGCCAGATCTTTGGGCTTGAGAGAAACCTGAATGTTGATGTTTCACCGTGTCCTGAATCATCGTTCTTCCTCTGTTGGATGCCTGTTCGAAGATCGTCTCAATGTCGCCTCTCTTTCTCTATTGCCGGCTTGTCCTGGCTGCGGTTGAGTAGGCGCTCTGCTTATATAACCCCTTTTCCGGAGTTCCTCGGCACGGCTTTGCAGACGTTTTTGCGGAAAATGCGAGAGCTCTGGGTGTTTCTCACACCTCAGAGTATGCAGTCGCGTCATGTAACGTTTTCGTTAAGGGGCCATACGGGTATCATAGCACTCCAGCAGATCGTCCCTGAGTCGATCCGTCCACTCAAAAGTAATGAGATTCTGCCGGTCAATCGCATTGTCTCCGTCTTGATTGGCTCCCGCAACTCTAGGGTAGTCGGCATTGTTGTCCGACCCATTGTCGGGAGCCCTGCACGTTCGATTGTTTTGAACCGCACTTACTACAACTATGTTTCGTGTTGTCATTGTTGTTCCCACGAGCAGCTAGGGAAAAGGGTTCGTCCATCCTTGGATGCAAGGATAAGGCTGCATATTCTGAGAGGTCGCCCGGTATCCCAGAGTCACCGTTTGAGACACCTCAGCCAGGTGCCATTCAGCTTTTGGCTTAATTATTGTAACCATATTCAGAAGAAGCCCTTGGTACAAGGTCCCTCTATCCGCAACCCGAGGACGCGTTCGGTGGCTTTGTCCCTCCAGTTACTGTCGACCATCCGCCCAAGCCAGAGGAGGTCGAACCATTTTGGAGAGAAGCCTAAAAAGTCCAACATCCACTTTAAGAAGACTCAAAGAACATAAATAGCTTCAAGGAGCTGTGCAATGCCCTCATAACACATGAGGAGGAATGCCCACCTATCACTACACGGAAAAAATTTATCCGTAAAAAAGTCACGAACTAGTAGCTAGGTCTCGGATATGAGAAAAAATCATGGGATATTTATGTATTTTCGTAAATAACCTACGAACTTTGAGAAAGATTGACGAACTCGATGTGAAAATTCTAAAACGGTTCATCACTTTTTTTTTACGTGAATAATTACAAAAATATTACGAGTGATTGGGAAAAGATTCTCAGAGCACTCACGAGCTTGCCTGACAAATCTAGGAACTCGAAACAAGTCTCCCTGTACGTGGCCCACGCACACACGCGCGGTGCGTGTGTACGCTCTTATGTGTGCCTCGAGCTCGTCGGATGAGTGGCTAGAAGTTTTATAATACCTATTTTGTTTGGCCTCGATGGCTGCGCGTGTTTACGCACTCCTAGTTTAGGTGTTTAGAAACTGGTGAGTCAGCAGTCTTGAGGGTTCGAACCTTCTGAGTTGCGAATTTATAAATTAATATAAAATTAAATCGCACAAATAAAATTTTTCCTCTTTTTATTTCAGTCTGAAATTTTCAGGAACTGTTCGTAGGAAATTCGAACTGTTCGTAAGAAACTTCGAAATTTATCCATATATTTCTCATAGAAATAATGATTTAATGTTTCATTTTTTTATCTCGTATCCGAGACCTAGCTACAAGTTCGTGACTTCTTCACGGATAAATTTTTTCCGTGTACCGAGGAGGTGAAAAACGTATTAAGAGACATAAAGAACTATTCCGCTCTGGGACCAGATGGTATCAAGACCTTCTGGTGGAAGAAGTTTTCTTCCACCCACCAGCATCTGTCCCGAATTTTCACCTCATATCTAAAGTCGGAAGAGCCTATTCCGGAGTGGTGGGTGGAAGGACGCACAGTGCTCCTGCCGAAGATGGGTGACTTGGCTGACCCTAAGAATTACAGGCCAATAACTTTTCTGAACACACTGCATAAGATCTTCACGGCTATCCTAAATGATAGGATTGTTCGGAAAATTGGACCTATGTGGCGGGAGATGTACGAACAACGCAGCTCAAAGAAAGGCGTAGCAGGATGTCGGGAGAACCTGCTCATCGATAGATGTGTCTGTAAAGACGCAGCCTCCTATCAGCGTTACCTATCGATGGCCTGGATTGATTACCGGAAAGCTTTCGATTCAACCTCTCATAGACTTATCATCTGTCTGTTGGAAAGTTTAAAGGTTCATCCACACATCGTGAGGTGCATAGAGAGATTAATGCTGCTTTGGAAAATCAGATTTACTATCTCATCTGGAAATCATCGTATGATCACTAACAGTATCACCTTTCAGAGGTGTATTTCAGGGTGATACCATGAGCCTTTTTTGTCTCACATTATTTCCACTATCTCTCGCACCTTGCCATTTCGAAGGGCACCTCTGCGGTAAACCTGGAAATCGAAAGCATGAGGTCACTCATGTATTTTGCATGGATGATCTTAAGATCTATGCTAAAAATAAAGAGAAACTACATCTAGATCTAGACATTGTCAACGTGTACACTCAAGAGATTGGAATGGATTTCAGGTTAGACAAATGCGCCAAGGTTTGTTTGAAGAAAGGAAAAATTAATGGCATCCCCGAAGACCCTGAGCTCATCGACAGAAGCGCTATACGCCACCCTGGCGCTGGAAAGACCTATACATACCTGGGCGTGCCACAGAGCCGCATTCAGGACGTGACATCTATAAAAGATACTCTCCGATACAGATACAAGCGTCTCATTCAAAAGATATGGTTTTCCGAACTGTCGGCGAGGAACAAAGTATCTGCGACAAACATGCTTGCCGTCCCAGTACTACTCTATTCATTTGGAGTGGTTCCATGGACGAAGGACGAGCTCGGATCCCTCGATATCGAGTCCCGAAAGGTTATGCACATGAAAAAAAGCATGCACCTTAAGTCTTCTATTCCGCGACTTTACATCTCACGCCCGCGCCGCCAAGGTGGTCGCGGAATACTGAATCTTGAATGTCTTCACAACAGGATTATTCTGGGTACAGCATATATAGTCGCACATGGACAAGAAAGTCTTTTCAAAATGGTCAAGAAACACGAAGAAGTGGGCGAAGGGGCGTTTCTGTACAAAGCAGTTGAGGAGGCTGCTGGAACACTTGGTTTGACTTCAATATCAGGGGTGAGTAAAATGCATCAAATCTTATATATCTCGAGTACTCACTCCTGAAGGCCCGGATTAAGAAAGCAGAGGAAAAAAACTTCCCCGGACAGCTCCACGACAAGAAGATGCACAACGTCTTCCACAGAAATGTGGAAGATCAGTCAATGTCGTATGAGCTAACGTTTGCTTTCCTTAAATCACCCGCATTGAAGTCGAGCACGAAGGGTTTCATTTTGGCATGTCAAGACGATGTCATTTCCACTCTAGCATACCGTCTAAGAATTAAACCCGGTTGTCTAGGTGTTTAAAATACATCCTTCTCGAGAGAGTTGTGTCCATAAATGAAATTCAAGACACGCTGATCTTTGTTTGAAGGTCTCGTCATTTCATAAAGTAAACTCGATAGTCCAGGTGTTTAAAATATATCTTTCTCAGGGAAGTTGTATTTGTAAGTGAAATTTAAAAAACGCTGATCGGTTTTTGATAGTCTCTTAATTCTAAGAATCAAATCCGGTAGGCCAGATGTTTAAAATACACCTTCCTCGAGAATGTTGTGTTTATAACTAAAATTTTAGACAACCTCATGGGTTTTCGAAAGTCTCGTCATTCTAAGAAGTAAACTCGGTAGTCTAGGTTTTTGAATTACATCTACTTCCGGAAAGTTGTGTTCGTAACAGAAATTCAAAACAAGCTGATCGGTTTTCAAAGGTCTCGTCACTCTAAGAAGTAAACCCGGTTGTCCAGGTGTTTAAAATACTTTTTTTTTCGAGGAAGTTGTGTTCACAACTAAAATTTGAGAGAACCTCATGGGTTTTCGAAGGGCTTGTCATTCTAAAAAGTAAACTTAGTAGGCCAGGTGTTGAAAATACATTCTCCTCAGGAAAGTTGTGTTCGTAACTGAAATTTAAAACACCTTAATCGGTTTTAGAAGGTCTTGTCATTCTAACAATTAAGCCCGGTAGTCCAGATGTATCAAATACACCTTTTTTGAGTAAATTGTGTTCATAACTAAAATTTTAGACAACCTCGTGGGTCCAACGTGCCTCCTGCTTCATTTCTGAACGCAACTATCTGAGGGAAGATGTATTTTGAAAACCTGGACTACCAAGTTTTCTTCTTAAAACGACGATACCTTAGAAACACGGTTAGGTTGCTTTGAACTTCTGTTCTGAACACATTCTCCTTAGTGATGATGTGTTTTGAATACCTGGACCCAAAAGACGAACTTTTTAGCAGGCAGTTGAATTTTCTACACAAAAGATAATTTTCAAACAAGAAAAATGAGTTTTCACCCAAAAGTAAGACTTTTCTACCAAGGGACATTAATTTGCTACCCAAAAAGATGAATTCTTTAGAAGACAGTTAAATTTTTTACGAAAAATTGTATTTAAAAAAAATAATGAACAAACATATAATTAACAACTTTCAAATGCAAACTTTACCAACATCGAATTCCGAAGGTTATTTATATTATATGTACATGACGTATATCAACGTGAATTATACGCATATGTGCTTGACATTGCCGTCCTTTTTCAACTGCCTGGCCTCTTTCATCTCACTTATTAATTTTTCATATCTTTCTGATCTAATTAACTCACTTTTTGTTTTTCCGCTTAGCCTGTCCATTATTTTTTTTTTCAAATTCGTATTTTGAGTCATTATCCACTAATTCACAGTTAAAATTTGCCATGGTTCTCACAATGTGATAACTATAATACTACTCTCGACAAGTACAAAACTCTTATAATCAAAATTCTGCACTCACGTCCATAGAGAGCGTATGCGAAATATCGATTCTATATCTAGTATATGATGCCTGTTTTTTTTCATCCTTGACTTTGATCAGGATTCTGTGCTTCAGAATGTGCCTCCACAATATTACTAGTTTTTTTATCACAAAAAGGATTTTTTTCTTTGCAAAAATAAGTTTCTGTATTTCAAAACGCAACTGAAAATTTCAATTGAAAATTAATGTGTTTTAGTAGAGAATTCAAGCATTTTGTTGAAAATTCGTTTCTGTTAGTTGAATGCAGTTATTTTTTACTTTTGATTGAAACATTTTGTTTTTCCAAATATTAATTATTATATGTTTGTTTACAATTCATCCTGTGAGGTTAAAAATTTTAGTTGAAAGTGGAACTACTTTCTGAAAAGTTAATTTTTTTGGTTAAAGATTCATAACTTTAGTTGAAAATTCGTTTTTTTGTTGTTAAAAATCAATTTTTTCAACTGAAAATCTGAATATTTTGTTGAAAATTCGAATTATTTGTTGAAAATTAACTTTTTGGTTGAAAAATCATATTCTCTGGTAATTTGGAATAATTTTACTATTATCACATTGGCTATTTGTTTAAGAAATGTTATCTTAAAAAATCTAAATAAAAAAAATAGTTATGTACCCAATATTTATTAAAAATGTTTAGAAAGTGTTGAGATAACGATAACAATAGTAATTATATCGTCTTTATCACTTTTTAACATCAGTTATCTAGTATATGATAACCTTTTTTTTTCATCCTTGACTTTTACCAGGATTGTGTGCTTCAGAATGTGCCTCAACAAAAATACTAGTTCTTTATCACAAGAAGAAATTTGTATATTTCCCAAAACGCGTTCTCTGTATCTGAAGACACCTAGAACGGGTTCGGGACGTTTCAGTTTTCCCCCACCTAGGTGGGTGCGTTTGAGAATGCCCACACCTAGCTCGGTGCACTGAAAAGCGCTCTCACCTAGTTCGGGGCATTTAGAAATGCCCACTCCTAGGTGCGTGCGGTTTAAACGCCAATTGGGCATTTTCGGGTTCGGAGCCTAACATATACATAAAATATATCAAAAACTAAATTATTAAGGTCAGTAGACAATAATAATGTTTAATTCCCTACATATTTATTTAATTAAAAATATGTTCAAAAATCTATGACGGTTTTTTTCTTCTTTCTCACTAGGCTACAGTTAAAGCTGTAAAAATAAAAGAAATGAGGTGGAACGACATAGAAGAGAAATGTTTTTTTTCAACTAATTATAATAGACGATTCCTAAGCAGTTATCGAACGAAACTCGCCAAACTTGATCAGTGTTATGATAAAGCCAAAAATACTAAGGATATTCAGGTAATTGAAAAAATATTATTTTTAATCTATTTCAAACACGATATGTCACATTAAATATCACTAAATTACTAAATAGAAATTGTTGAAAGTTTATTTTCTTTAATTTTTGTGAATAAAACTTAATTTTATTGTCTTAGAAAGGTCTATAATATCATAAACATTTTTTTATTTCTCGAATATTTTTATCCATACTTGATATACCTTAAAGAAGATTTTTGACATTCTAGTGCATCAGCACAAGATTCTCAAATTTTTAGCAATGACGAGCATACAAGCAATATTTAAAAGATCAGTACTTGAGTTGATTTTTACACGAAAATTGAATTTAAATATAAATAAAATTATTATTTTTTGTTCAAAGAATGCTGAAAACTGCGCTAACAAATTGATAGCCGAATTCAAAAAAGAGTCGAAAGTATATATTGCTCTGATTAAGCCATGCATAGCAAAATGCGCTCAAGATGGAAGGAAATGTCATGAGGAGGTCACAAATATAAGAAAGAGGGAAGAAAAGGAGTATCAGAATTCTTAAAAAGATGATACTAAAAATGTATAAAGTACAACGTTGATTCTATTGAAATCAATAAACAATTTGAACAATCAAATTAGTAAAATTGACCTTCCTTCCAATCTCCAGCTGTCTAAAGATTTGTGTATATTTGCTTAATACTGTTCATAATATGAACTGGAAAGTCCTTGAAGAAAAGGAATTATAATTGAACACGTTTAAAAATGATAATGTATGCTAAAATTTTAGAGATTAATCCGTCTTTTTCTTGGTTCTCTCCAGGCCATCTTTAGCAAAATTAGGGACTTTTATTGGAACAAAAGAATTAAAGTATATAATCATACAATTATTTATGTCCAGCGCTTTCAATTTTAATATTTTCACTCTTATACGTGCTTAATTATTATTGATTGTTTATTTTGTACTCTCTGAATCTCCTTTTCTAAAAATTTAACTAATTAAATCAGTCCTAAGTTTCTAAGTCTTCAGAATTTTAGATAATGATGATGCTAACCACATGATTTAGAAAATTAAGGAAACATATATTTATGAATATTACTATTATTATTATTAGTTCTGGGTTGAGACCGTAACAGCCCTTGACGCTTGGGTAATCCCGATGCGTCCCCTTGTGAGCCTAAGTGTGACCCCAAAGCCCTCTCCATAGAGTTGCTACTAGCTTTTTGCACTTCTTTTCGAGGTGCGCGTTCCATAACAGCTTCTTATCCAGAATGACTTCTAGATATTTAGCTCGTTCTTTGATTTCCAGTTGTTGTCCTCCAAGTTTCAATGTATTCGTGGTTCCCCACTTGTACCTTCTGGTGAAAACAACCGCGTCTGTCTTACTCGGATGAACCGATAATCCAGTTATCTAGCACCATGAATCCACTGTCATCAGTGCTTGCTGCATTACTCCAAAGAGCGCATCCAGATGCTGGCCGCGCACGATAGCCAGTATATCGTCCGCATAGCCTATGAAATGGCGGCCCTGACTCGAGAGTAGAAGAAGCAGTTCATCCTCTACTAGGCACCACAGCAAGGGTGATAAAACTCCTCCCTGCGGACATCCCGAGTCAATGGTTTCACATAAAGTGGCATCACCCTTAGTCGTAGTTAGATTCCTGTTGGCCAACATGTGGCACATCCATTCCACGAATGCAATAGGCACACCATGTGTAATCATGGCCGCATTGATCACCTCTCCAGAGGTGTTATTGAAGGCTCCTTCGATGTTCATAAAGGTTCCAATCGCGAGGCCTTTCTCCTTCAGTTGACCTTCAATTAGGTTTACTGCTCCGCGTAGGGCCGTCACCGTCGAGGGTCCAGCCTTGTAGGCCTGTTGCTCCTTGTGAAGTGGCCTACTTGACAAGACCTCACCGCGGATATATATTCTCCACAAGTCTTTCCACTATTTTTAGTAGGAAAGATGTTAGGCTGATGGGACGGAAATACTTGAGTGAGGTATAACCGATCCAACCTGCTTTCGGAATAAAGGCTACTCTCGTACCCTTGCATGCCGCCGGGACATGTCTCAACGTCGGACTAGCCCTAGCAAGTCTCACTAGCGGCCCTATCATGATCTCTCCAGCCCTCTGTAAGAGGAATGGATATACGCCATCTGGGCCAGGACACTTGTGAGGACGGAAAGACTTCAGGGCCCACCTGACCCTGGCGAAGGTGACAATCTCGTTAGCTAGCCGCCGCTTTGGGCCCAGTTGGGCCGCAGGCGACTTTGTTTGCCTCTGAGGTGTCGTCCCCTTCTCTCCAAAACTTGAAAAGCCCGGAAAATGTGCTTTGAGCAGGTGAGCCAACTTATCCCCGTCCGACTCTGAGTACCCCCCGCCGAGCAATTTCAAAGTGCCGAGAATAGCGTCCGGATTTCGAGAAAGCAGCCTATCCAGTCTAGCCGCCTCCGGTCCCTTCTCGATGTCTGTGCAAAAGTCGGTCAAGCTCTCTTCCTTTGCCTTACGTATTGCATCCCTGTATTCGTCCCTCCTCGTTGTGAATGAGGTCCATAGTTCCTTCGATTTGCCAGTACTGTCACGTCTGAACCTCTCTCTGGTTTCTCTGCGAAGCTCTTAGAGTTTTCTATTCCACCAGTGTGGCTCCCGGCCTTTCGGACTCTTGTAGGTCGACAATTACTTTCATAAGTAGCTCTGATGGCTTCCATAAAAGTTTTGGCTGCCATCTCCAGGGTATCCACATCTCGAATTGACCTGGGAACCTCTGAAAATGCATAATTTGGTTCCGTGGAAAACTGAGCCCAGTCCGTTCTTCTTGGATTCTGACCCATTTAGGGCCAGCGGGTACAACGGATTCCAACACAAACTCTACCTGTGAGTGATCTGAGAGAGTGGGTTCACCTAAAACTCTCCACTTCTTGATATTATCCCTAAAACTACTGGTACAGAGAAAAATGTCAATAACTTCCTCCACGACCGAGTTACGGAACGTCGGGGTGTTCCCCGTGGTGAGCATATCTAAATCAGTGGTGATTAGGTATTCCAGTAGATCATTACCTCTTGAGTTGATATCCGTGCTGCCCCCCAAAGTATCGTGCGAATTAGCATCGCATCCCAGCAGAAGAGGAACACCCCTTACCTTGCAATATTTCACCAGTGTACATGCCTCCACTGGTGGGTTGGTATTTCTGTCATAAGGAAAATAAGCCGATCCCAGAACTAGCCTTTCTATTCCTTCGAGATCCGTGGCTATCACCATCAGGCCTCTCGAACATAGCTCAAGCAGCGGGACAGCGTTAACTCCCTTTGCCAGTATGTGGGCCCTTGGTTTGCCGCCTTGGGGTCCCTGTAAGAAACAAGAACAGCCCCCCCCCTAAACCCCTTGTGGTATCACGAACTAACCATGGTTCTTGGATTAGCGAGATACCTGTGTGCCTCACAGCCATGCCGCTCTGAAAAACTGCAGAAGGGCCTGTTGTTGAGGGCCGCAAGAGCCCTCGTCCGGGACTCAGGAATCTGCACGACTAAGAGATGCCTGGTGCCTTCTAGTGTGTCCTCTAGTGTGTTGAATTTCTCCAACCGACGAAGCACCTCAGACGGGTCTTCCAGTTTATCCGGGAACCACGCCGTAGCCCTCACCATCTTCTGGAGCAACTCAACCCCATCCACCCTAGGAGATGCAGCTTCCCACGACTCTGTCTCGACCACTACTTTGAGTAGCCATGACACAAATCATCACGAATCTTGGCCATTGATCTGGGGACACTCTTCCGATCGCCCTCCAGGTAGCCTCCCTGAAGATCTCGTACTGCTTCGTAGTGAGCAACTCGGCCGGATAGTTGGTGTCGGTCACCACCATCGTCCGGGGGTTAGTCCACTGAGCCGCCGTCAGTCCAGCTCCCGACGACTCTCTGTTCGTCGGCTGCTGTGCCGCCTTGTGCCTCTTAAAAGGCTTAGCCACCCCCGGTGGGGTGTCCTCTGAGCCCCTACCTCTCTTCTGGGCTTCAGTGCTGAATGTCAGCCCTGTAGCTGCCGACGTTCCAACTTCCGCAACTGCTTTAATAGCCTGCTGCGCTTGCCTCTTCAGTCTCCCTTTCAGGGAACCGTTGATGCGTCTCTTCTTTTTGGGGGACTGATTGCCCTCTCCCATTAACATAGCCTTCTCCAGAGAGACCGCCGTCACCTGAATTTGGCTTGCCAGAGAGACAAATGGGGAGGAAAGGGTCGTGTTAGAACCGTTAAGGCCCAACCCCTCTCCCCCCTCCGCCACCTCCCTTTCTCCACCTTTTCCACGTTTGGTATCTTGCATGTTCATTTTGATTCCACGAGAAGCTAGGGAAATAAAAGGTCCGCCCCTGCAGAGACCCGCATGCAGAGGTAAGACTAAATACTCGGGGAGGTCCTCAGGTGTCCCCGAGAGGCCGTTAGGACACCTTTGTACCCCTAAATGACACTCAATGTTCAAATATCCGCTTGGAGACGACCATAACAAACGGAGGCCTGTTTCTTGCTCGCTATGCGGGACGCAGGTAATTCCCGATCCGATTTCAAAACTGTAAATCGGTCCCCGGGATCCAGAAGGCCCGTGTTAGCTAGGCTCTTTCAACCTTCTACCATACCGTAATCACGCAAACCAGGACAGCCCGTTTATAGGGATCCTTCTCTTCTCACCCAGGAGAGCCTGTTTATAGGGATCCTTTCATTCATATACATACGCATGCAGGACGAAGTCCTTTTGACCCCCATGTTCCACACGCTTAAGCCTCCCCACCAACTACAAGGTGTTACAGCCCCTAGGGTAGAACTTTATTACCTTTCGGGCTATTATAAAGAAAAATAGGTTCATATTATTATTATAAAAATTAGGGCACTTTAGCTATAAATCAAAAAAAGGAGGAATAGATAATGGCCGCCGATAGTGTAGTGGAATCCTCAAACAAAACAGAGTACCTTTCAAGCAAAAACTTGCATAAAAAAAATTACGAAGATGATTGAATTTTCAGCCAGAAAATGTTTTTATTGAAAAAAATGTTAACCGAATTTTTTAATTTTTCAATACAAAAGGAGGAATTTTCTATAAAACAATTGAGTTTTCAACCCAAAAATTAATTCTTGTGCAATCCACTGGACTATCGTAAAATCTTAAAAGGTTTTGAAAATTGCTTAAAATAATTAAAATCCTTATATATTCTATGAATTCCCTTTAAAGATATTGAAATCCTTTCTCATTCTTTAAATCCTTTGAAATTCGTTGAATTCCTTTTAAATCCCCGGAAACCTTTCAAGTCTTTTCAACTGTTTTAGAGCCGGTCTGCCGGACTTTTATCCGGTCGGTTGGTGAATCCCAATTCGCCTCTAAATGGTAATTTTTACGAATAAATAATAATATTACATTTTTATAACCTGAAGATATTTAAAGGAAAGAACCGTAGCCGTTTTTTCGAAAGAAAAATGACACCTATGTTCGAAAAGAGGCTAACGAACTTGTTTGGTGAGTTGATGAATTAAAAATGATTTAATATCAGTTTTAAATACATTATTTGTTACGACCTGCAGTACCAAAAATTTTAATATAGACGGCGCTGCGCGCAGACGATTGTAAGCCGAGTTATTTTTTAATATCCTGGCCCCTTCAATTTTTCAGAAGTGGCATACGCGAGCGGTTTTTCTGTTATCCCAAAGCGATTCGTGCATGCTGTTAAAAGAACGCGAGTGAATTTTCCCTCGTAAAAATTACGGGAAGTTAAAACGACGCTGCTGCTCCGCGAGCGTAGTGCGAATCGCAAAGATACGTGTCGGATTCGTTTGGTGACTACTCGAATCGAATCCAGAAGGAATGTGTGTCTTTGCTGCGTGCATCTAGTTTGCAGTGATGTTTTATCTGATTTTCCGATTTTCTACTGTGTGCAGATGTCGGTTAGCTTCGCTGTGTGCGGAGGAAACGCGTATTGGCGTCAAGTGAGAAGGATACTGTGTGCCTCTAGTTCGAATTTTCGTGGCGTGTTAATTGTGGGCTGTGTGCCGAAGTGTCCGTGTGTCTTGAATTCGACTGTGTGTCGTAGTTTTCAGTACTGTGTGCCGAAGAGACTTTTGTCTCGGATTCGACCGTACACTCCGAATTCTGATGTGGGTGGGTGCCTACAAATTGTCGGCAGTAATTCCGCCATTTTTAAGGGCAGTGCCTTTCTCTTCCGCGAATGCAGCGGCACCTGTAGTGTGTTGGAATTTAATGTATAGTGTTAAACACTGAGTTTCCATTCGCGAGAAGTTACCAAACAGTAAATCAAAGTGGTTATCGTGAGAGTGACAGTTCGTAACGAGGTTGTCGACAAATCAACTGATCGTGACAACACGTAATAAAGGATTCAAATTATTTCACCTTAGTGCAGCTAAGAGAGATTCTCAAAGGAAAAGGTCTCTCGGCAGTAGGTTATAAACCTGATTTGATCGCAAGGTTGGAGGAAGCTTTTCCTGATGGCACTTGAATGGAAGTAGTAAATATGTCTCTTGACCCTGGCCCTGATCATATCAAAGTGGTATCCCAGAATCTACACCCGGATGAAAACAGTACTGGAGTTGGAGTTATTGCTAATCCAGCTGACAGACGACTTCAGGAGCAAGCAACATAAATCGACATAATGAGACGAGAGATGGACTTGATGAAAAGGGAACGAGATCTGCTTTAATGTGGGATGGAACTCCTTCGGCGTAAAAATCATCGAGAATCGCCGTCTCGAGAAAGCTCTGCGAGTTCTCGCCCAAATTTCAACATCAGGGGCATCAGTGATCTCCTAAATGAGTTTAATGAAAGTGACCAAAATTTCTCTGAATGGGAAAAACATGTGCTACTTCTGACTGCCACTTACGAGTTAGATGACAACCTAGCTAAAATATTGGTTAGTTCAAAACGTAGAGGCAACGCCTTGGAATGGTTCCACTTGAAATCGGAACACATAGAAATGGAGATGGGTGATCTGCTTGCAGAAATGAAAAAGTTATTTGATCATCGCCCGAGGAGACTGAAACGCCGACGTCTTTTCGAAGAAAGGAAATGGCAGCGAAATGAGCCATTTAACAATTACTACCATAACAAGTTGATCTTTGGAAACCAGGTTCCAGTGGAGGAAGATTAGATCGTCGACTATCTGATCGACGGTATTCCAGACGTGCAACTAAGAAACCAAGCTCGCATGAGGAGATTTGATTTCGCCACCGAGCTCTTGGAAGCTTTTAATAAAATTTCTCTGATTTCTGGGCAGTTGGAAGGTGACTCCAAACCCGAATACAAAACCGGGGAAAAAACTGGCTTCATGGAGGAAGCTCCTAGGAAATTCATCACCTGCTACAACTGTAGGAAACAGGGCATACCGCTCAACAATGCCGGCTGTCGAAGAAATTGGAGTGCTACGAATGCAAGGATCCTGGGCATCTGGCAAAATATTGCCCTGTCAAGAAAGCGCCTGTCAACTTGGTCGGTGAAGGTCCTTCAGATAATGAGAGTTTCTTCAGAAAAGTTGCCGCCATGCCAGGTAATGGTAAGCGAATAGATATGGATTGTGTTCTTGACTCAGGTAGTCCAATTAATATTTTGAAAATAAAATGCAGGTCGAATCAAAGTATCGAGAGAGCCGCTGATGTAGACCGTGAATACGCGGGTATCAATCAGTGAAATTTAACTGTTTTAGGTAAAATAGACGCAAGTATTATACTGGATGTCGAGACTTGTAACGATCTAAAGCTTCTTATCGTACCGAAAGACACAATGATGTCATCGCTGCTCATAGGTCGAGACATGTTGAGTAAATTCGGTTTAGGTCTGGCAAAAGTGGGAAGGAAAGTAGAATCTGCAAATTTTGAGGTTACGGCTAATGAACTGAACAAAATTGATATTTGTCTTGTTGGTGAAAAACAAATACCTGACTTGAATATTAATCCTGAAATTTCATATGAGACAAAAATGAAAGTTTTTGAAGATTTTAAATTAGAATATTCAGGGCGCGAAAAACCATCGATGCCAGAGACGAAAGCGAAATTAAAATTAATTTTTACTGACGACAAACCGTTCTATTTTTCACCTAGACGATTATCGTATGATGAGAAATCAAAACTTGCAAAAATTGTGAATGATTTGATTGACAGAAAAGTTATTCGTCCAAGTAATTCGGAGTACGCGTCGCCTATAGTGTTGACCAAGAAAAAGAGCGGCGATTTACGACTCTGCGTAGACTATAGAACATTAAATAAAATAACACTACGAGACAACTACCTCCTCCCCTTAATCGATAACCAGATAGATGCTCTTGGAGGTAAGAATTATTTTAGTTTACTCAATTTAAAGGACTCGATTAAACTAACCTCATTTGTCACACCGATTGGCCAATATGAATATTTCAAGATGCCTTTTGGTCTTAAGACGGCCCCAGCGACATTTCAAAGATTTATTAATAATGCTTTTCAGACTTGATCAAGGTGGGGAAGGTAATCGTATACTTAGACGATGTTATGGTGGCAATGAAAAAATAGAAGAGCAAATTAAAATTTCGCGAGAAGTCTTTATTGTGATGTCAAAAAATAAAATGCAAATAAGACTAGAGAAATGCTCTCATGTACACCGAGATCGAACCACAGACCGTGACTCATTTGCATAGATTTTTGGGAATGTGTCAGTGTTTTCGGAAGTATGTTGAAAGATTTGCATGGATAGCTGAATACCCTTATGATTTACTGAAAAAGGATGCAGCTTTCGAATTCGGCGAGTCATAGATCAACGCTTTTGTAACTTTGAAAAAGAACCTAATGTCCGAGCCAATATTGGCGATATATAATCCCCGCGATCCAAC
>CAKNYM010050858.1:183642-222271 GCA_932195095.1 Andricus curvator
TTTTTAACAAAATAGTTGGATCAACAGCCAAATAGATAAAGTTTGAATCAAGAAAAATGAATTTGAAGCCAAATGGTTGAACTTTCAACTAAAAAAGATTTTTTTTATTCAAAAATGGAATTTTCAAAATTTCTAGTAACAAAAAATAATTTAAGAAAAAATTAATTTTCAACCTGTTAAATTCAATAAAAAAGACGTATTTTAAACCATATATGTAGTTGAATTTACAACCAAAAGATGAAGATGAGATATATTAAGTCTATAAATAATTCTTGTTTTTTCCATTTTGAAGATGGAACTTGTAAATATGATGTATTGGTGCAGGTGATGTGATAGGCCCAAAAATAATGTGGCTTAGTCTATTGACAAATTTCACAATATCACGTTCTTCTCATTTCAATAAAGCTGAAATTATTACACAATCGCGTTCTTTTATTAAAGTTTCCTGTTTGCTACGTTTTCAATAAAATTTTCAACGAAATAGCTGAATCCTCAACAAAAAGAGATTCATTTTCAATCAGGCAGTTTAATTTTTATCAAAAAAGTATGAAATATCTGCCCTGCCAAAAGATATGAACTATCAAATAAAAAAGACAAGTTTCCAAGAAGAGTTGAATTTTCAATTTAAAAATATATTTTAGTCAAGAGAGGAGGAAAAATGTCATCCAAAATGTTAAAGTTTCAACTGAGAAAGATTTTTCGGTCAAGAAATATAATATAATATAATGATATATGTAATATAATATATATAGTATAATATAATAATAAAAAAATATAATATAAGAAATATAACTAAACTCTTAAATTTGGTAGCCAAACAGACAAATTTTCTACATAACAGTTGAATTTTCAACACGAAAATTTGAATTTTCAATAAGAAGATTTATTTTCAACCATGTAGTTGAATTTTTCACCAAATTTTTTAAAAGATATTTGCATTTTCTATAGCAAAAGAGATGAACTTTCGAACCAGAAAAATGAATTTTCGACAAAAGAGTTGAACTTTCAACCAAGAATAATTTTTCAGTCAGGAAAATAGCTCAAACAAGTTGTTAAATTTTCAATCCATAAAGATGAATTTTCTATGAAACAGTTAAATTTTGACCAAAGAAGACATGTTTTCAACTAAATAATAAGACTAAATAATAAATCTTTCATCAAATAATAAGACTTTTAACCAAGAAAGATAAACTGTCAATCAAAAATATAAGATTAAACTTTGCAACAGAAGTTAATTAAAGAATTAACTTTTAACCACAAATAGTTAGATTTTCTTTCAGGGTTCTATTAATTCACCAGAATTAATAATTTCGGATCTGGAGGTCAGACCATGTTTATAATAGGTTTTTGGGGTCGCTGAATCCGAATCCGAGGTCCAAAAAACCCCAGTACGTCGGATGAATAAATTCCACAAGTTTCTTTGAAAATCAAAACCCTGACGTGCTGGAGTTTTTTAGACTACGGATTCGGATTCAGCCACCCCAAAATCTATTATAAACATGGTCTGACCTCCAGATCCGAAACAAAGTTTTTTTTTGTGTGGCTGTGTAATCATTAAATTTCGTTTTTAATACATTTAAGATATAAGGTTAAAGTGCCAAACATTTTACTAGTAAAATGATGTTAAGTTTCAAAACATATAATTTCAAAAGTGTACAATTGAAACTGTCCAATTTTAAATAAATAAATTTATATTTATTTAATGCACACTTTAAAAAATTTGAAATTAATCTCATTCCAATCTTTTTGAACTCGAAACTCAATGTAGAACACTACATTATTCTTTAAGATATTAGGGCTTTTATATTGAAATGGTCAATTCTTGAACGCTTTATTTCAAATTATTAATGTTGAGCTCAAATTTGCAATTGCGAAAAATGTGGAAAAAGTCCTAAGTGAGATATAAACTACTTTTACGACAATCATTTGTTACTAGGAGGAGATACATTATTTTAAGAACGTACTTTGTCCAGTTTTGTTATATCATCCAAAGTTTCATACTTTAGAGTGTATTCAAGAGATTAAAATAATATCATGAGATTCCTAGAAAAATTAAAAATATTTGAAAAAAAATTAATTTCAAGAGACAATTGAAAAAGATTTTCAAAATTGTCGGAAAAGAACAATTTTTTTAATTGTGCAGTATTTTAAAAAAATCTAAGAACAATTTGAATCATTATAAAAGATATTTAAATGTGTTGCAAATACTTCAAAAATAATTTTAATTTTTAAAATATTTCAAAAAGTTTAAAACAAAATATAGATTCTTGTAGATTTCGAAATAAAATTTTGAAAGTTTTCATTGATTTTGAAAATTTTTTAAATAATAAGAAAAATTTCGTAATATTCCAGGGAGATTACAAACATTTCAAATCTTTGAAAGATTTCCGACAATTTATAAAATATTTTTAAATTTGTTGTCAAGTTCTAAAAGTGCTAAATATCGTCTTAGCTGATTCGAATTTTTCACAAAATTTGCTAAGAGCCTATAAAATAAAAAGATTTTCTTCAAAATTTTTTAGATTATTTTTCGACAAATCTGAAATTTTTGAAAATCTTTTTGATTTTTATCAAGAATCGTAGGAAAATTTTAGGAAATTCGAATTCGCCATTTTCTAATAATGTTTATTAGCTCAGTTTTTTCTAATTCAATTAGTAGCATTTTACTAGTAATTAATGAAATTGCACTAATTTAGATTTAGAGAGTAAATTAAATAAAAGTCAAAAATTATTTTTTTTCGAATTTATGCTTGTCACTTTTTTTATAAATTATTAATCTGGAAAAATGTTTTAACTTTATCAAGTTGTCTTCTCCGCGAAATTAATATCTCTTCACACATATATTTCAAAAAGATTATTTTTCACGTTAATAAAGTAAAGTTAAATAGATAAAGTTAGTAAATAATTCTTGTTTTTCCATTTAGTTGCAGTAGATTGTAAATACGTCATGCTTTCTGAGGTGATCTGGCCTATTTACAAGTTTCACAATATTACCTTATTGTTGTTTCAATAAAGCTGAAAATCTTTCCAGGGCGACCGTCTTAATGTAGGGGAAAAAATATTTATAATACAATTTAAATTTAATTTTATGGGTAACAATAATATTATATTTATTATTTATTATTTTTTCCTGACTCAAAATTCAGAAAAAAGTTGAAAATTATAAAAAACGCAACTTTCTAGCATTGCTCTAAGAGAAAATGGTTGTATCCAGCATCAATATAGAAGAACATAGTTATAATTAATATTACATTGTTCCAACAACTATTTTGGTCAAATGTCGTTAATTATTGCCTCTTTCTAACTGAAAAGTTGACAAAAAGTAGAAATTTAAAGAAAAAACGCAACTATCTAGCATTACTATAGAAAAAGATATTTATGAATATCACTAATTTGTTTAAACAAGTACTTTCATTAGATTTCATTTATTATTACAACACCCTAAATGAAAGGTAGACAAAAAGTTGAAAATTTCAGAAAAAACTGTAACTTTTTACCATTATTCAAGAAGAATATTATTAAAAATAATAATAAATTGCATAAAGAATTTTGTTTGTTAACTTAAATTAATTATTACCTCATTCTAGTTGAGAAGTTGACAAAGACTGATTTGAGGAATTATTTATGTTAAATATAATTTATCACTCGCTTGATCTATCTGAAAATCGTGTATATATGTGGATATTCTTTTTTATATGAGAATGAAAAACACAAAAATAAGTTTTTTTGTAAATGGTGCAGTTGATTCACTCGGAGAAAATTTATGTATTTTGAGAAATTGTTAGTTTAGCTCGGCTTTCTTAATTCAAAGTGGAAGTTCCTTTAAAAGAATAAAATTTTTTTAATAGCTACTTTTGACCTACTTTGAATTCAATAAACGACTTTTCACATGCCATTTGTTCAATTTAAAAAATATATATTCCTCAATTGAAATAAAGTATTGGCTAATATTCAAGAAATAATTTACTTATCTCATTATTTTAAATGAAAAAAATTCTTTCTTCAAACCAAGTAAAAATTTTTACAATTACTTTCTACATTTAAATAAGTGAAGTGTCCTTAATTACTAGTAAAATTCGACTAATTGAATTATAGAAAACTGAGCTAATAAATATTAGTAGAAAATGACAAATTCGACTTGTCGAAATATCTATTCAAAAATTCGATAGTGGAAAAGTAATATTTATTTGCCTCATCATTTTCATCACTAGAATTCAAACTGAAATTAGATTATGAGATCCAAAAGATTTTCAAAGATTTCAGATGTGTTGAAAAATAATGTAGAAAATTTAGAAGTAATTCTTTTTATTTTACAGGATTTTACCAAATTTTATGAAAAATTCGAATCAGTTTCAAACATATTCAGGACTCTTACAAATTGGCAAGAAATATAAAAATATTATATAAATTTTCGAAAATGATATTCCTTGAAATTCCTTGACATGTTTGTAATGTCTTCAAACGTCCTTGGAATCCTTCAAAATGCCCTAAAATATTCCCAGTGCTTTGAAATCGTTTAAAATCCCTTGAAATTTTTTCAAACTCCTAAAAATTCCGTGGAAAACGTCAAAATACCTTAAATTCTTTCAAAAGCCTTTAGAATGTCATCAACTTTTAAAAATATATTGAAGCTCCATGGAATATTTAAAAATCGTTGAAATCATTTGTTATCCCTTAATTTTCGTTAATACTTTCTTCGCAATTTCATTAAAATATTAAAAGATACCGTAAAATTACATTAAATCTGATGATATTTCTTAAAGTATTCGAAGTTCTATGAAATCCTTTCAGATCCTGGAAAACTCATTAAAATACCTTATTGAGATTCTTCAAAGCACTCTGAAATTCCTTGGAATTTTTTCAAACATTTCAGCGTAACCCGAGAAACTTAAAAATATTGAATGATTTTGTGGAAGCAGTAATTTCGAAAATTGTGAAAAAACTTCTTTTTTGTGGATATTTTTTGAATAACGATAAAAAAATCTATTTTCAAAGCATGAAAAAAGAATATGGCTCAGACTTGAATATTTCGAAAAGATCGAAAATGACACAAATGCATTTTCCGTAAGACGATTATATTAAGTTTTGATTTTGGTGAATTTAGCGTGCAACTCCTCTCTTGATTTTCAATAACGATATATAAATAACGTACATCTAAATGCATCGTACGGTGGTTAGATGTGGCCATAGGTTTGATTTACCGCGGTTCAAATAGGAGCAGGTGTCATTTTCATAGATGGCAGTTGCTGCCAGCGAGAACCTGCCGTGGTTATTTACCCTGTTTAAAAAAAATTATATATTATATATATAGTCAAAAGTTTGTCATAAGGACAACCGCAGGATTTCCTCGGGAGCGGGTGCTAATCTGAAAAATTGCACCCGCTCCCAGCGAAGTCGCGGTAAAATTTCAGCTGTAACCACATTTCATGACCGTGAAAAAGGTGGTTACAGTCTGCGACGAATTCAATACGATGATCCGGAAAGAGTCTCGTGCACCCTGAGGACACGGAGCGACCCAAGGACGACCGCCTTCTGCATTTTCCCCGCAAGTTTCTCAGCATTTTGTTGACACGCAGGGATGCTTTTCAGGCTATTAACCAGTGAAACCTTGGCACCTCCAAGAGCGCCAATGATCAAGACGATTAGCTTAACAGAATATTCCGGATATAACCATAGCAACTCGCTTATAAGGTCTTTATACCTCTCTTTCTTTTCTTTCTCCTTGGCTGTGACGTTTTTGTCAGCTGGTGCCGAAAATTAGATAACGAACATGGTTCGTTTCTCGAAATCAAGGAGAACTATGTCAGGCCTCGATTGCGCAACAGAAACAATTGTCGAGAATATGAAGTTCCAGTATATGCGGCACTTCCCATTTTCGACAATTGACTCTATTTCTCTAGGAGCGTTTCGCGGAGAGGTATTTAGGCTAATGCCGTAAGAGTGACAGAGATGGTAATAAATCACTATTAGTGCCGCATTGTGCCTTTGGATGTAGGTCGTTCCCGCATGAGTTGGACAACTAGATAGTATGTGTCCTAGATGCTCAGGGTGTGCATGACACGCTCTGCAGCTATCATTGGGAATGTCTTGTCTCAAAATGTGGCGACGGTATGCTAGAGTGGAAATGACACCGTCTTGATATGCCAAAATGAAGCCCTTCGTGCCCGGCTCCAATCCGGATGATCTAAGGAAAGCAAACGTTAGCTCATACGAAATCGACTGATCTTCCACATTTCTATGGAAGATGCCGTGCATCGTCTTGTCGAGGAGCTGTTCGCGGAAGTTTTTCTTCTGTGAAGATTTGTATTTCTTAATCCGGGCCTTCAGGAGTGAGTATTCAAGATGGATAAGATTTGATGCATTTTGCTCACCCCTGATATTGAAGTCAAGGCCGAGTGTTTCAGCAGCCTTCTCCGCTGCTTTATATAGAAACGCCCCTTCGCCCCCTTTTTGTGTTTCCTGACCATTTTAAGAAGGGGGTCTTGTCCATTTGCGACTATATGTGCTGTACCCAGAATAATCCTGTTGTGAAGACATTCAAGATTCAGTATTCCGCGACCACCTTGACAGCGTGAGATGTAAATTCGTGGAACAGAAGACTTAAGGTGCATGCTTTTGTTCATGTGCATAACCTTTCGGGACCCGATATCGAGGGATCTGAGCTCGTCCTTCGTACATGGAACTACTCCAAATGAATAGAGTACTACGGGGACGGCAAGCATGTTCGTTGCAGATACTTTGTTTCTCGCCGACAGTTCGGAAAACCATATCTTTCAGATGAGACGTTTGTATCTGTATCGGAGAGTATCTTTTATAGATGTCACGTCCTGAATGCGGCTCTGCGGCAAGCCCAGGTATGTATAGGTCTCTTTAGCGCAAAGGTGTCATATAGCGCTCCTGTCAACGAGCTCAGGATCTTCGGGGATGCCATTAGTTTTCCCTTTCTTCAAACTAACCTTGGCGCATTTCTCTGACCCGAACTCCATTCCAATCTCTTGAGTGTACTCTTCGACAATTTTTAGAGCTAGGTGTAGTTTCTCTTGATTTCTAGCATAGATCTTAAGATCATCCATGTAAAATACATGAGTGACCTTATGCTTTCGGTTTCCAGGTTTGCTGCAGAGGTACCCTTCGGAATGGCGAAGTGCGAAAGATAGTGGCAATAATATGATGCAAAAGAGGAGAGCGCTCATGGTATCGCCCTGAAACACACCTCGCTGAAAGATAATACTGTTAGTCATCACACGATGTTGTAAAATTATCCAATTTCTTATATTCTAATTATCATTAGAAATTATCCCAAAATCATGAGAATTTTTAAATTGTGACGTTTTTCTTTCATGTGAGAGCTTTAAATCCATCCTTTGGATACCTCATGCCTTAAGGACAATTTTTATCGTTAATCTTTTGATTTTTACTGCTAGATTTACTTTAATTTTTCTATTTCTGGCGCATGAAAACTTGAGAACAACCTCCTCATTAATTAATTTGATTTTATTTCTAGATTTTTTTGTATCAAGTTTTCCCTCTCGTGATTTTATTTCACGGGAAACAGGATTGCTCGACAATTTACTGTGTCCTGTTCAAGAAATTGGCTCCGAGTATGCATTTCGGTTCCATTCTTGAGAGGACGATAAATCTGAAACAAATTAAATTATTAGCAACAAGAATATTAAAAGAAACTTTATCCGTCAATTGAGGTTCCCAATCTGCATTGAAAGAAACTTCACTCTTTTCGACTTTTAGCCCCTTAATTTTAAAATAATTCTCAACCAAGAATTCCCTTGAAATGTAATTATCCTCAAGCTCTGGGTCCAAAGCAGCTCTTATTTGAAATGTTCTCATTATTGTGAAATAACTTCAGAATTCTGTGATTTGTATAGAGGATGTAGGCACACAGAGGCGAGGTACAAATTGCGTACGCCTTCACAGGTTTGCAGTTCCTAACTTCAAGAGTTCCAGCCAAGCTATCACGCCTGAATTGGCCAATTATTTACCTTTAATTTATTTCAGACCAATTTTTACTTTAGTTCCTTGGATCTATTTTCCTTATAGAATAAACGATTACGTGCATATTCAGTACGATATCCTACAAATTTTTCCTTCCCTGGCGAAGAACTGAGGATTTATATTATTAAATTAGACGCTATTCCGTGCAAAATTGAGTGCAAGTTTTGTCTTCCGGAATATTGTCTCATTTTCCTATCATTTTGAAACTCCCTTGTTTTCACTAGTTGACCTCTTGAATGAGAACAGGTTGAAGAACTAGAGAGAAGGTTGTGCCTCTCGTATAAAAACGAGTTGGAAAAGGATGAGCGATCTAGGGATCTCCAGCTAAACTCTTACGCACTCCATCCCTGACAACTTTAGAGATGGGCAGACTTCTAAAAGTTTATTCATAAAAAAATATTTGTTTTTCCTTATTTGGAAACCTGTAATAGAAATCGAGTTTGTCCTCAGTTCTCAGCATTAAGTCGTACCTGAGCTAGACGTGGTACCACTTTCATTGGCGAACGGATTTCTAAGTACGTGGCCTATCGGAGAGCCAAACGCCAGACGTGTGTTCTCTCTGAACTGGCAAGCGCTGACTGGCGATACGACTGATACTTGGTAATCACGAAGGTCCCGTCGTCGCGGGTCCTCGTACCCCTTCTCCCCAAGATGGTTGTGCACGCAACTGCAACTGTTTCGCGTAGCGGTACATATGACCTATATAACTTTTTCGCCCAGGAATTCGCAAGTGACTCAGTAGCGTACTTATTTTCTATTTCGCCCGCTTTTGAGTGTAATTCATAGATATGAAATATTTCTTTTATACTGAACCGTTTCAATGTTTTCCAGATGAGATAGTAAATCTGTTTTTCCAAAGCGGCATTAATCTCTCTATGCACCTCACGTTGTGTGGTTGAACCTTTAAGCTTTCCAACAGATAGATGATAAGTCTATTGGAAGTTAAATCAAAAGATTTCCGGTAATCAATCCAGGCCATCGATAGGTAACGCTGATAGGATTTGCGGCTTTACAGACACATCTATCGATGATGACGTTCTGCCCACATCCTGCTACGCCTTTCTTTGGGCCGCGTTATTCGTCCGTCTCTCGCCACACAGGTTGAATTGCCCGAAGAATCCTATCATTCAGGATAGCTGTGAAGATCTTATACAATGTGTTCAGACAAGTTATTGGCCTGTAATTCTTAGGGTGAGCTAAGTTGACCGTCTTCGGCAGGAGCACTGTGCGCCCTTCCACCAAACACTCCAACCATATATATATATATATATATATATATATTCGGTTTCGGTTTTGGTTTTGGTTCCTTGGGTTCCGAGGGTTTCTGCTGAATATGGTTACAATAATTAATAAGCAGTCACAGACAATTGTCCAGGGATGATCCCGAAGGAATAACTCCTAAGCGGAGGCGTAAGAACCGTGTCGAAAGCTGAATTACACCTGGCTGAGGTGTCGCAAACGGCATCCGACAATGGGTCGGACAACAATGCCGACTACCTTAGAGTTGCGGGAGCCAATCAAGACGGAGTCAATGCGATTGACCGGCAGAATCTTTTTACTTTTGTGTGGACGGATGAACTCAGGGACGGCCTGCTGGAGTGCTATGATACCAGTATGGCCCCTGAACGAAAAGGTGAGATGGCGCGACTGCATGTTCTGTGGTGCGAGAAACACCCAGAGCTCTCGGATTTTTCGAAAAAACGTCTGCGTAACCATGCCGAGGAAATCCGAAAAAGGGGTTATATAAGCGGAGCGCCTACTCAACCGCAGCCAGAACAAGCCGGCAATAGAGAAAGGGAGGCGGCACTGAGACCATCCTCTAACAGGCATTCAATAGAGGAAGAACGATGCTTCAGGGCCCGGAGAAACATCAACATTCAGGTTTCTCCCCAGCTCAGAGATTCCGAAGAATCTACCATTGCTACTGACCATCAAGCAGCATATTGTCAACAGAATACGAGTACTATCCAAGGCTAGGAGAAGTCTAGAGCGGAGAAAGAGGTGGGTCAGGAAAAATCAAAAGTTTTTATCCGGCCAAGACAGAGGAGGTCTAATTATTTGGAAAGAAGTCTTAAAAGTCCAACATCAACCTTAAGAAGACTCAAAGAACATAAATAGCTTCAAGGAGCTGTGCAATGCCCTTATAACACCTGAGGAGGAATGCCCACCTATCACTACCGAGGAGGTGAACAACGTATTAAGAGGCATGAAAAACTATTTCGCTCCGGGACCAGATGTTATCAAGACCTTCTGATGGAAGAAGTTTCCTTCAACCCACCAGCATCTGTCCTGAATTTTCACCTCATATCTAAAGTCGGAAGAGCCTATTCCGGAGTGGTTGGTGGAAGGGCGCACAGTGGTCCTGCCGAAGACGGGTAACTTAGCGGACCCTAAGAATTACAGGCCAATAACTTGTCTGAACACACTGTATAAGATCTTCACAGCTATCCTAAATGATAGGATTGTTCGGACAATTGAACCTGTGTGGCGATAGATGTACGAACAACGCAGCTCAAAGAAAGGCGTAGCAGGATGTCGGGAGAACCTGCTCATCGATAGATGTGTCTGTGAAGACAAAGCCTCCTAACAGCGTTACCTATCGATGGCCTGGATAGATTACCGGGAAGCTTTCGATTCAACCTCTTATAGACTTATCATCTGTCTGTTGGAAAGTTTAAAGGTTCATCCACACATCGCGAGGTGCATAGAGAGATTAATGCCGCTTTGGAAAACCAGATTCACTATCTCATTTGGAAAACATCGTATGATCACGAACAGTGTCACCTTTCAGAGAGGTGTGTTTCAGGGCGACACCATGAGCCCTGTCCTCTTTTGCCTCACATTATTTCCACTATCTTTCGCACTTCGCAATTCCGAAGGGCACCTCTGCGGTAAACCTGGACATCGAAAGCATGAGGTCACTCATGTATTTTGCATGGATGATCTTAAGATCTATGCTAAAAATAAAGAGAAACTACATCTAGCTCTAGACACTTTCAAAGAGTATGCTCAAGAGATTGGAATGGAGTTCGGGTTAGAAAAATGCGCTAAGGTTTATTTGAAGAAAGCAAAACTTAATGGCATCCCCGAAGACCCTGAGCTCGTCAACAGAAGCGCTATACGACACCCTGGCGCTGGAGAGACCTATACATAGCTGGGCGTGCCACAGAGCCGCATTCAGGACGTGACATCTATAAAGGATACTCTCCGGTGGAGATACAAACGTCTCATCTGACGGATATGGTCTTCCGAACTGTGGGCAAGGAACAAAGTATCTGCAACGAACATGCTTGCCGTCCCCGTAGTACTCTATTCATTAGAACTCTAGCATACAGTCTAAGAATTGAAAACGGTTTTCCAGGTGTTTAAAATACATCCTTCTTAAGAGAGTTGTGTCCATAAATGAAATTCAAGACACGCTTATCTTTTTTTGAATGTCTCGTCATTTCAAGAGGTAAATTCTCGGGGAAGTTGTATTTGTAACTGAAATTCTAAAAACACTGATCGGTTTTTTAATGTTTCTTAATTCTACGAATTAAATCCGGTAGACCAGATGTTTAAAATACACCTTCTTCGAGAATGTTGTGTTCATAACTAAAATTGTAGACAACCTCATGGGTTTTCGAAAGTCTCGTCATTCTAAGAAGTAAACTCGGTAGTCTAGGTTTTTGAAATACATCTTCCGGGAAGTTGTGCTCGTAACTGAAATTTAAAAAACCTTAATCGGTTTTCGAATTTCTTGTCATTCTAACAATTAAGCCCGGTAGTCCAGATAGATGTATCAAATACACCTGCCTTGAGTAAGTTGTGTTTATAACTAAAATTTTAGACAACCTTGTGGGTCCAACGTGCCTCCTGCTTCATTTCTGAACGCAACTTCCTGATAGAAAATGTATTTTGAACACCTGGACTACCAAGTTTACTTCCTAAAACGGCGATGCCTTAGAAACACAGTTAGGTTGCTTTGAACTTCTGTTCTGAACACATTCTCCTGGGTGATGATGTGTTTTGAATACCCGGACCACCAGGCTTACTTCCTAGAACGACGAGACCCTGGAAAAACGGTCAAGGTGAATAAAATTTCAGTTATGAACGTACCTTTCTCGAGGAAGATATATTTTAAACACCTAGACCACCAGGTTTACTTCTTAGAATGACAAACTCGAAAAATTATCAGTGTGACTTAAATTTTAGTTATGAATACAACTACATCGAGGAAGATGTATTTTAAACACCTGTAGTACCAGGTTTATTCTTCAGAATGGTTAGACCTGTAAAGACGGTTGAAGAATCTTAAATTTCTATTCTGATTACACTTTCTTCGGAGAAGAAGTTCTCTGAATACATGGACTACATCAAGGTTACTCCCTAAAGGAAGGAGACCTTGGAGAAGAGGTCACGGAATTTCAAATATCTATTGTAAACACACCATCCTCGAAAATATATTTTGAACATCAAGACCACTAGGTTCAATTTTCGGGTTGGCCAGACCTTCGAAAAACGGTTAAAAAGTCTTAAATTTCTATCGTGAACACACCTTTAAAAAATTAACAAGGTAACTGAATTTCAGTTCTGAACACCCTGCAGTTGACGATGTTCGACAAACGTTCCTTTCTGCCAAACTCAAGTCCTGCAAATCGATCCCTGATCGAGATTCACTGACATTTGCAAACAAACATCCACAACCTCAATAATCATAAATTTAAATCAAATGAAGATATCAAAACGTTGCATCCTTTTGATCCATTCGCTCTATCAACATGATACCTGGTAATTTTGTGTGTAGCCAACAATTTAAAATATCCAAATTGAAAAATTCCTGACAGTTTCGAGAATTACCGCAGAATATGAACAACTGAAAAATTGTTTAAATAACGGTTACAAAATGCGGTCCTAAATGTCTTCAAAACTGACTCGAATTTTCTATAAAATTTGGAAAAATCCCACAAAATAAAAAAATTGTTTTGAAAATTTTCTAAATGCTTTTTCGACGCATTCGAAATCTTCAAAAACCTTTTTGATTCATATCAAAAATCTTAAGAAAATTTGGTTCATAACTTGAAAAAGAAACTGAGAATATTTATTTCCTTATTCTTAGATGTCCGAATCTAATTCTAGCTTGAATTCCAGTGCTAAAAACATTTAAAAAAATAAATATTCATTCGAAATTATTATTTTGTAATAAAAATTATTTTTTCCACTCAAATCGAACAAGTTGCGCTATCGATGATGCTAGTTAAGGTAAATAATGTGACGTGGAATAGATTAAACGTGTAAATAATTCATGTTTTTCTATTTTGAAGACGAAACTAGTCAATTGACAAATTTCACAATATCGCCTTCTTCTTATTTCAATATATACATATCAATATATATATTTGACACAATCATGTTCTTTTATTAATCTTCCCCGTTTGCGACGTTTTTCATTTCAATGACCTTATCTCAATTAAGCCCTCCATAAACTAACATATTTTTACTCTGAAATTAGCAGTACTTTTCCACTATCGAATTTTGAAATATAAATATTTCGAAAAATCGAATTTTTCGTTTCCTACTGATATTTAGTAGCTCAGGTTTCTCTCATTCAATTAGTAGAATTTTACTACTAATTAATTGAATTTCACAAATTTATATGTAAAATGTATGTCATACAAATTTTACTTGATTTGGATAAATAATGTTCTTCGTTTGAAATAATGAGATGAGATGAATTATTTCTTAAATTTTAGCCAGTACTTTATTTCAATAAAAGAAGATATTTTTAAATTGAACATATGCTATCGAACAAATAGTTTCTTTTATTAAAAAAAGGAAAAACCTCATTATTAAAAAAAATGGTTGCTTCGATGAAGGAACTTTTACTTTTAATTAAGAAGACGAAGTTAAAGAAAGGGTTTCCTAAATTTGAACATAACTTTTCGTGGGTGAATGAACTGTACTATTTAAAAAATTGATTTTTTTTCAATATTCTCCTATACAAAAGCACATTCACATACATTTACAGTTTAAACAAGGAATCCAGAAAAGCAGAATTTCATTTATCTAGCATTAGCTTTACCAACGCTTCAAATCATGATAATTTCGTCATTCTTCCCCAACTCTTGTCTTATAAATTGCTCTTGCGTCAACTAAATAAATATTCCGCTATAAGTATTTAGTATAAAAAGGCCACTTTTCAGATTCAGGTGAGGTATTTCTGTGTCATCTTTCCCAGGAAGCGGATATTGAACGACTTTTTCATCAACCATGATGTGGGCGATCTGCTGCTCATTGGCTTTCTGTGCTTTTCAAGTAAGTTCTCCACAAATTGTTCAAAGTTATCAATTATCAACATGGAAAATTCATTCACATGTATTTAATATTCAGTAACAACAATTCAAATTCGGAAAATACAAAAACTCTCCTAACCGACTCCTTTTAAATGTACACACCTCATTATTTATATCTACACATTAGAGACTGACCATAAATTACGTACACATTTATTTCCCAATGTCACCCCTTCATATGTAAAAGTACGTGACAAAGTATTTTGAAACCACCCGCCGATGTAACGTGATTTTTCCGAAATATTTTCATTAGAAAAATATTCATCATAAACTTAATTTTTTACATTTTTGGAAGGTAATTTGGAGGAGTGGGGGGGGGGGTAAGTGAGGAAAAACTAGGGAAGGAAAAGTAGGCGAAGTGAGGGACATAAGGAGTGTGGAAGTAGGAGAAATGAGGGGAACTTAGGGAGGGAAAATAGGGGAAGTGAGTGGAAGTGAGGGAAAGTAGGGCAAATGATTGGAAGTCAGGGAGGGTAGTGAGGGAAAGTGAGAGTTCCGGAAGCGAAGTAGGGGGAGGTATGTGGTTGCTGGGGAAGTGAGGAGAGGGGGAAGTAAAGGAGGAACAAGTTGGGGAAGGTAAGAAAAGCGAATGGTAAAGTGTGTGGAGGAAAAGTACATGGAGAAGAACAGAGGAGGAGTAGGGGCGGGAAAGTATGACATCTGAATAGACTAACTACGATACCCTTTTTTGTAGGTACGCGGCGGCTACTGTGAGTAGTTTTCTCTAAATTGCTAGAACATAACTTCAATTTTTTAATATTGACCATGCATTCACCTATAATAATCTAAACATTTCAAAGAACGATTGTGATCATAATAAATGCTAATAAAATACATTATAAAACTAGATTATACAATCTTATCAAGTTTTTGAGCAAATGGTTCAGCTTTATATTTTAACAACAAATATTCAGAAGATCAAAGCTCAAGTACTCAAGTTTTCAAATATTTTTACTTCTTGCTTAATCTATTGGGAAATCTAGCAAATTATATCACTAAATCTAAAGGTGTATTTAGTGAATAGTGCAATCGGCGATAAACTCAACACGTGTTGAATAATTTTGTGGGTAGTAGTAATTTCAAAAATTGCAAAAAAAAAAGCTGTTTTAGGAATAATATTTTAGATACTCTAAAATGTTCCTAATTCTTTAAAATCTTTTGAAATACCTTCAAATATTCAGTCAGGACACAAGCTTTTTTCAGAATATTTTTTTTCTTCAAATTTTTACAGCCTTCACAAGCTCAAAAAAATAGGTGAAAATTTTTTTTTTGTAAAATGTAGGCAATTTTCAGAGATTGAAATTTTTTTAAGAAACCCTTTGTCCTGACTCAGCCACTGTGATCCTAATTGAAGCGATATTTAACGTTTTTGTTTTATGCAATTTCAATACCCGAAGCCTTACCACAAAGTCGACAGTGGCATATTTGCTGTGGCATGGTCAAGAATGCTCCAAGGTCGCGGGTGTGGAAACAATTTTATTTCAAACGTCATTTTTCTGGGGTCGAAGAATGTATCAATAAATAGCAAAAAAACGTTTCCAGTTATCAGGTTCAGTTTCTTTGCAGTAAATTTCCAAAAATAGGCTCAAAATCGTGGCTCGAAACTAAAAGACCCCCTTAAAGACTTTAAAAATATTCTAAAGTCTTTAAAATTCTATAAAAACTTTTGAGTTTATTAAAATCTTTAGAAATACCTTAAGATATTTTGAAATCTCTTCAAAGTCAGTAAAGTTGAATATAACCTCACGATATTCCTTGAAATTCCTTGACATTTTTGTAATCTCTTCAAACTTCCTTAGAATCCTTCAAAATGACCTGAAATATTCTCAAATCTTTAAAAGCCTTTAAAATGTCATCAATTCTTTGAAATATATTGAAAATCCTTGGAATATTTGAAAATCTTTGAAATTATTTGTTATCTTATCATTTTTGTCAATACTTTCTTTTCAATTTCATTAAAATATTATAAGATGCCTTGGGATCTTTTCAAACATTTCAGCGTAATCCGAGAAACATACGGATGTTGAATGATTTTGCGAATAGCAGTAAATGTTGATCTGCCGACATGATGTGTTTATAAACTTATTACAATATTTTATTGTGACATCACTATGATTAACGTCACACGCTCTAATTTTGGATACATTGATGTTATGTAAGGATGACTTTTAAAAATATTAGGCAAGAGTATTAATCCCCTCCCCAACCCATGTAATAGCTCGTCACATGTTCTCAAACCCCCTCCCTCTCGAAAGGTGTTACGTGATTTAAGGATGGCCCCTTAAAGAGAAATTCAGCTGCCAATTTTGTATAATATTTTGAAAATACCTTGTCGCTTTATTTGCAAAGCAAATTTTTCTTTCTGCAAGACAGTGAGATTACCTTTTGATTTTTGTGAGTTTAGCCTGGAGCTCCTGCGGTGGTTGTTCAACCTGGTTTTTTTCTGAATTATATATATATTTACATTAAATATATCAAAAACTAAACAGTGAAAGTTAAAATAAAAACAACTTTACAGATAGTCATCGCAGATACGTTAGAAGATGATATTTTTGGTTCACAATTCACCTTAATTCAACAATTCAGTGCTGCCCAATCAGAGGCATACGATGGTATTGAGGTCAGTAGAAAATAATAATGTTTAATTCCCTAAATATTTATTTAAATAAAAATATGTTCAAAAATCTATGACGGTTTTTTTCTTCTTTCTCACAAGGCTGCAGTTAAAGCTGTAAAAATAAAAGAAATGACGTGGAACGACATAGAAGAGAAATGTTTTTTTTTCAACTGATTATAATACACGATTCCTAAGCAGTTATCGATCGAGACTCCCCAAACTTGATCAGTGTTATGATAAAGCCAAAAATACCAAGGATATTCAGGTAATTGAAAAAATATTATTTATAATCTATTTCAAACACGATATGTCACATTAAATATCACTAAATTACTAAATAGCAATTGTTGGATGTTTATTTTCTTTAATTTTCGTATATAAAACTTAATTTTATTGTGTTAGAAAGGTCTATAATATCTTGAACAATTTTTTATTTCTTTAATATTTTTATCCATACTTGATATACCTTAAAAAATATTTTTGACATTTTAGTGCATCAGAACAAAATTCTCAAATTTTTAGCAACGACGAGCATACGAGCAATATTTAAAATATCAGTGATTCAGTTAATTTTTACACGAAAATTGAATTTAAATATAAATAAAATTATTATTTTTTGTTCAAAGACTGCTGAAAACTGCGCTAAACAACTGATTGCCGAATTCAAAAAAGAGTCGAAAGTATGTGTTGCTATGATTAAGCCATGCATTGCAAAATGCGCTCAAGATGGAAGCAAATGTCATAAGGAGCTCACAAATATAAGAAAGAGGGAAGAAAAGGAGTATCAGAATTCTTAAAAAGATGATACTAAAAATGTATAAAGTACAACGTTGATTCTATTGAAATCAATAAACAATTTGAATAATCAAATTAGTAAAATTGACCTTCTTTCCAATTTCCAGCTGTCCAAAAATTTGCCCTGTTGCGTCACCTACGTCGACCAAAGTTATTTTACCTATATTCAATATAATGACATTGGAAGGAATATGCATTTCTCTTCTATTAAATATAGATATCCTGCACAATACACTGTGTATATTTGCTTAATACTGTTTATAATATGAACTGAAAAGTCCTCGAAGAAAATTAATTATAATTAAACTCGTTTAAAAATGATAATGTATGCTAACATTTTAGAGATTAATCCGTCTTTTTCTTGGTTCTCTCCAGGCCATCTTTAGCAAAATTAGGGTCTTTTATTGGAACAAAAGAATTAAACTATATAATCATACAATTGTTTATGTCCAGCGGTTTCAATTTTAATATTTTCACTCTTATACATGCTTAATTATTATTATTTGTTTATTTTTTACTCTCTGAATCTCCTTTTCTAAAAATTCAACTAATTAAATCAGTCCTAAGTTTCTAAGTCTTCAGAATTTTAGATAATGATGATGCTAACCACATGATTTAGAAAATTAAGGAAACATATATTTATGAATATTACTATTATTATTATTAGTTCTGGGTTGAGACCGTAACAGCCCTTGACGCTTGGGTAATCCCGATGCATCCCCTTGTGAGCCTAAGTGTAACCCTCCAAGTGTGACTCTCCATAGAGTCGCTACTAGCTTGTTGCACTTCTTTTCGAGGTGCTCGTTCCATGTATGTATGTATGTATGTATGTATGTATGTATAGCATTAAGCCATTTCCCTTTCAGGGTAGGCGTGACACTACCCGATTCGGGTAGTGTTTCTAGGTGGATAGTTTTCTTGTAGTTATTGATAACTACAAATTTGGGCTCACCACACCCATAATATGCCAACAGCACACAGTATTCTCGAATGGTCACCCATCCAAGTACTAACCGCGCCCAACGCTGCTTAACTTCAGTGATCTGACGAGAACTGGGTTTTTCAGCGTGGCATGGCCGTTGGCATAACAGCTTCTTATCCAGAATGATTCCTAGATATTTAGCTCGTTCTTTGATTTCCAGTTGTTGTCCTCCAAGTTTTAATGTATTCGTGGTTCCCCACTTGTACCTTCTGGTGAAAACAACCGCGTCTGTCTTACTCGGATGAACCGATAATCCAGTTTTCTAGCACCATGAATCCACTGTCATCAGTGCTTGCTGCATTACTCCAAAGAGTGCATCCAGATGCTGGCCGCGCACGATAGCCAGTATATCGTCCGCATAGCCTATGACATGGTGGCCCTGACTCGAGAGTAGACGAAGCAGTTCATCCACTACTAGGCACCACAGCAAGGGTGATAAAACTCCTCGCTGCGGACATCCCGAGTCAATGGTTCCACATAAAGTGGCATCACCCTTAGTCGTAGTTAGATTCCTGTTGGCCAACATGTGGCACGTCCATTCCAGGACTGCAATAGGCACACCATGTTTAATCATGGCCGCCCTGATCACCTGCCTAGAGGTGTTATTGAAGGATCCTTCGATGTTCATGCAGTTTCCAATCGCGATGCCTTTCTCCTTCAGTTGACCTTCAATTAGGGTCACTGCTCCGCTTAGGGCCTTCACCGTCGAAGGACCAGCCTTGTAGGCCTGTCGCTCCTTGTGCAATGGCCTACTTGACAAGACCTTACCGCGGATATATCTATCCTGCTTTCGGAATAAAAGCTACTATCGTACCCTTGTATGCCGCCAGGACATGTTTCAACGTCGGACTAGCCCTAGCAAGTCTCACTAGTGGCCCTATGATGATCTCTCCAGCCCTCTGTAAGAGGAATGGATATACGACATCTGGGCCAGGAGACTTGTAAGAACTGAAAGACTTCAGGGCCCACCTGACCCTGGCGGGGGTGACAATCTCGTTGGGTAGCCGCCGTTTTGGGCCCAGTTGGGCCGCAGGCGACTTTGTTTGCCTCTGAGGTTTCGTCCCCTTTCTCCAAACCTTGAAAAGCCCGGGAAATGTGCTTTGATCATGTGAACCAAGGTATCCTTGTCCGACTCTAAGTACCCCCCGCCGGGCAATTTCAGAGTGCCGAGAATAGCGTCCGGAATTCGAGAAAGCAGCCTATCCAGTCTAGCAGCCTCAGCTCCCTTCTCGATGTCTGTGCAAAAGTTGGTCAAGCTCCCTTGCTTCGCCTTACGTATTGCACCCCTGTACTCGTCCGTCATCGTTGTAAATGAGGTCCATAGTTCCTTCGTTTTGTCAGTACTGGCACGTCTGAACCTCTCTCTGGTTTCCCTGCGAAGCTCTTAGAGTTTTCCATTCCACCAGGTTGTCTCCCCGGCCTTTCGGACTCTTGTAGGTCGACAATTACTTTCATAAGTAGCTCTGATGGCTTCCGTGAAAGTTTTGCCTGCCATCTCCAGGGTATCCAAGTCTCGAATCGACCTGGGAACCTCTTAAAGTGCACAAGTTAGTTCCGTGGAAAACTGATCTCAGTCCGTTCTTCTTGGATTTCTGACCCATTTAGGGCCAGCCGGTACAACGGATTCCAACACGAACTCTATCTGTGAGTGATCTGAGAGAGTGCGTTCACCTAAAACTCTACACTTTTTGATATTATCCCTAAAAATACTGGTACAGAGAGTAATGTCAATGACTTCCTCGCTGACCGAGTTACGGAACGTCGGGGTGTTCCCCGTGGTAGGAATATCTAAATCAATGGTGATTAGGTATTCCAGTAGGTCATTACCTCTTGAGTTGATGTCCGTGCTGCCCCACGAAGTATGGTGCGAATTAGCATCACATCCCAGCAAAAGAGGAATGACCCTTGCCTTGCAATATTTCACCAGTGTACATGCCTCCACTGGTGGGTTGGTATCGCTGTCATAAGGAAAATAAGCCGATCCCAGAACTAGTCTTCCCATTCCTTCGAGATCCGTGGCTATCACCATCAGGTCTCTCGAACATAGCTCAAGCAGCGGGACAGCGTTAACTCCCTTTGTCAGTATGCAGGCCCTTGGCTTCACCGCCTAGGGGTCCCTGTAACAAAAAAGACCAGCCCCCCCCCCTTAATTCCCTTATGGTATCTCGAACTAACAATGGTCCTTGGATTAGCGAGATACCTGTGTGCCTCGCAACCATGCCGCTCTGAAAAACTGCAGAGGCGCCTTCGCTGTGATGCAAGTTAATCTGGGTAATGGTTACACCAGGAGCAGTCATTTGGGTCTGCTCTCGATCATCCTGTGTCTCAACAGGCTGCTCCTGTCCCTGGGCGGCAACCCTAGTGTTGATCTGTCCAAAGTTGAGGGCCACAAGAGCCCTCGTCTGGGACTCAGAACCTGCACGACTAGGAGATGCCTGGTGCCTCCTAGTGTGTCCTCTTCCTGAGGCCTATCGTGCCTGACGATTCCCCAGGACGCTGTCTTAATTGAGGGGTTGAATTTCTCCAACCGACGGAGCACATCAGACGGGTCTTCCAGTTTATCCGGGAACCACGCCGTAGCCCTCACCATCTTCTGTAGCAACTCAACCCCATCCACCCTAGGAGATGCACCTTCCCACGACTCTGTCTCTACCACTACTTTGAGTAGCCATCACACAAATCATCACGAATCTTGGCCATTTATCTGGGGACACTCGTTTGAGCGCCCTCCAGGTAGCTTTCCTGAAGATCTCGTACTGCTCCGTAGTGAGCAACGAGTCCGGGTAGTTGGTGTGGGTCTCTGTTCGTCGGCAGCTGGGCCGCCTTGTGCCTCTGCAAAGGCTTAGCCACCCCCCATGGGGCGTCCTCTGAGCCCCTACCTCTCTTCCGGCAGTGCTGGATGTCGGCCCTGTAGCTGCTGACGTTCCAGCTTCCGCAGCTGCTCTACTAGCCTGCTGCGCTTGCCTCTTCAGTCTCCTTTGCAGGGAACCATTGATGCGTATCTTCTTTTTGGGGGACTGATTGGCCTCTCCCATTACCATAGCCTCGTTCAGAGGGAGCGTAGATCCTTCAGCTCCTGAGGGAGCTGGGGGCACAGCCGTCACCTGAATCTGGCTTGCCGGAGGTACAGATGGGGAGAAAATGGTTGTGTTAGACCCGTTAAGGGCCCCCCCTCCCGCTACCTCCCTTCCAGCTCCTTTTCCATGTTTGGTATTTTGCGTGTTCATTTTGATTCCACGAGAAGCTAGGAAAATAAATGGTCCGCTCCTGCAGAGACCCGCATGCAGGGGTAAGACTAATTACTCGGGAAGGTGGTCCGGTGTCCCCGAGAGGCCGTTAGGACACCTTTGTAACCCCTAGGTGCCAAAGTTTCACGAGCACGATCACTCTACACCCATGGCTTAGGGGGTTGGTCACATTGAGTGGGACACTCAATGTTCAAATATCCGCTTGCAGACCACCATAACAAACGGAGGCCTGTTTCTAGCTCGCTGTGCGGGCCGCAGGTCATTTCTGACCCGATTTTAAAACTGTAAATCGGTCCGGGAGAGGCCTCGACCCAGGGATCCAGAAGGCCCGTGATAGCTAGGCTCTTTTACCCTTCTACCATATCGTCATCACGCATACCAGGAGATCCCGTTTATAGAGCATGCAGGCCGAGGTCCTTTTTGACTTTTGATAAATAATGATTTTGAAACAAAAATGTGTACTAGACGTAGAACTTTTTTACCTTTCGTGCTATTATAAAGAAAAATATGTTCATATTATTATTCTGAAAATTAGGGCGCTTTAGCTATAAATCGAAAAAATGAGGAATAGATAATGTCCGCCGATTGTGTAGTTGAATCCTCAAAGAAAACAGAGTACCTCCCAAGCAAAAAATTACATTAAAAAAAAATTACGAAGATAATTAAATTTTCAGCCAGAAAACGTTTTTTAGTAAAAAAATGTTAACCAAATGTTTTAATTTTTCAAGGCAAACAGAGGAATTTTCTATACAAGAATTGAGTTTTCAACCCAAAAATTAATTCTTGTGCAATCCACTGGACTGCCGTAAAATATTGAAAAGCTTTGAAAATTGCCTAAAATAATTAAAATCCTTAGAAATGCTATGAATTCCCTTTAAAGCTATTGAAATCCTTTCTCATTCTCTAAATTGTAGTACGAGTTTTTAATTGATATATTATGTATTATTGACTCGCGTCACAAAATATAATTTATACAAAAAGTTTGGCAATTCAATTATCTTAAGCAAGCGTTCACGATGGAGGTCTCAATCGAACTGCCGATCTTCAGGAGGCTTATGGTGACCACGATTCAGCCAAGTCCAAGCCAAGTTTCAGCCCAGATTAGTCATAGCTTATAGACTTCACTTCGGCGACTGTGTTTTAGCGGATGTTTATAGAACGGAATGTTTTGGACATATGATAAGCTCGCTCTCCTAAGTACCTTCTTTGTTCATAACTATAACTCTGTTCTACAAAATCCTTTGAAATTCGTTGAATTCCTTTTAAATCCCAGGAAACCTTTCAAATTGATTTAAATTTAGAAAATGATTTAATATCAGTTTTAAATACATTATTTGTTACGACCTGTAGTAGGGCCCCCAGTCTTCAGTCTTTGTCCAATAAATAACAGTATACTACGTATCCGCCGAATTATTTCTTAATATCCTGACCCCTTCAATTTTTCAGTAGTGGGATACGCGATCGGTTTTTCTGTTATCCCAAAGCAATTCGTGCGTGCTGTTAAAACAACGCTAGTGAATTTTCCCTCGTGAAAATTACGGCGAGTAAAAACGACGCCGCCGCTTTGCGAACGTAGTGTGAATCGCAAAGATACGTGTCGGACTCGTTTGGTGACTACTCGAATCGAATCCAGAAGGACTGTGTGTCTCAGTTGCGTGTATCTAGATTGCAGTGATTTTTTTATTTGATTTTACGATTTTCTACTGTATGCAGATGTCGGTTAGCTTCGCTGTGTGCGGAGGATACCCGAAATGGCGTCAAGTGAGAAGGAGACTGTGTGCCTCTAGTTCGACTTTTCGTGGCTTGTTACGGGGTAACACCACTCTAGGAGTTTTTTTAAATCGATTTTTTTTTAGTTCAAAATATACTTTAGGTGCCTAAAAACGATGTGTACGTAGTCCCATTGCAAAAAAAAAATTAACAGGTCGAAATCTTGATTTCACCGAAGCGCCTCGAAGCGTGTACTGCGCGCTCCAGCGGCGCACTCGGATCCAACGCTTTTATATTTCTTTTACCTGTCGAAATGGTAAGTGGGAGGTTATTAGGGTTCCTCAGGTGTCAACTAGGGTGCGCTGATTTCTATTAAAAATAGTATAGGTGTGTCTGTGAATCAGTGAACGCTGCTGAGATTTCATGGATTTTTCTGTTAGTAAAACTTTAAACGCGTTTTTCTCGAAACCACATTTTTCGAACTGGGCGGACAGATTACTCGGGCATCAGCGAACGGATTGACTTCAAATTTGAACAACAGCTTCATTATTACATTCTTCAAGGTACTACGTAGCCGTTTTTTGATTTGACGTAATATTTTAATTTCATAAACAATTTTCAGCCTTTTTTTGCGAAAAATCTATTTTTTTTCATTTTTACAAAATTTGATTTAAACAAAAACCCCTACGTAGTACCTTAGCCAATGGTATATAGATTAAGAATTTTTTTGGTTTTTCGTTCCAGGTCTCATACTTTTCAAGTAATCCGTCCGCCCGTGGAGACGTTTTTTAAAAAAAAGGCATTTAGCGAAATCAGCTGAATCGGCGCCATTTTGTATAAAAATGTTAATAAAAAATGTTTTTCCATACTTCAATATATGCTCAAACACCACTTTTTAAAAAGGAAATCCTATTCCCTCTTTAATATTCTCAAAAATAATTCACAAAGCTAGTCTTGTTTTCGGCCTCTAGAGTGGTGTTACCCCTTAATTGTGCGCTGTGTGCCGAAGTGACCGTGTGTCTTGAATTCGACTGTGTGTCGTAGTTTTCAGTGCTGTGTGCCAAAGAGACTTTTGTCTCGTATTCGACCGTGTACTTCGAATTCTGATTCGGCTGGGTGCCTAAAAATTTTCAGTAATAAGACCGTCATTTTGAAGTGCAGTGCCTTTTCCTTCCGCGAATGCAGCGCCACCTGTATTGTGTGTTGGAATTTAATTTATAGTGTTAAACACTGAGTTACCCTTCGCGAGAAGTTACCAAACGGTTAATCGAAGTGGTTATCGTGAGAGTGACATTTCGTAACGAGGTTGTCGACCAATCAACTGTTCGTGACAACACGTAATGAAGGATCCAAAGTATTTCACCTTAGTGTAGCTAAGAGAGATGCTCAAAGCAAAAGGTCTCTCGGAAATAGGAAATAAACCTGATTTTATCGCAAGGTTGGAGGAAGCTTTTCCTGATGGCACTTGAATGGAAGTAGTAAATATGTCTCTTGACCCTGGCCCTGATTATATCAAAGTGGTGTCCCAGAATCTACACCCGGATGAAAACAGTACTGGAGTTGGAGCCAGTGCTAATCCAGAAAATCATGGATAATCGCCGTCTCGAGAAAGCTCTGCGAGTTCTCGCCCAAATTTCAACATGAGGGGCATCAGTGATCTCCTAAATGATTGTAATGGAAGTCACCAAAATTTCTCTGAATGGCAAAAATAAGTGCTACTTCTTAGTGCCACTTACGAGTTAGATGAAAACCTAGCTAAAATATTGGTTAGTTCAAAACTGAGAGGCAACGCCTTGGAATGGTTCCACTTAAAACCGGAACAAATAGAAATGGAGATCAGTGATCTGCTTGCAGAAATGAAAAAGATGTTTGATCATCGCCCGAGGAGACTGAAACGTCGACGTCTTTTCGAAGAAAGGAAATGGCAGAGAAATGAGCCATTTAACCATTACTACCATAACAAGTTCATCCTTAGAAACCAGGTTCCAGTGGAGGAAGATAAGATCGTTGACTATCTGATCGACGGTATTCCAGACGTGCAACTAAGAAAAAAACCTCGCATGAGGAGTTTTGATTCCCCCACCGAGCTCTTGAAAGTTTTTAATAAAATTTCTCTGATTTCTGGGCAGTTGGAAGGTGACTCCAAACCCGAATACAAAAGCGGGGAAAAACTGGCTTCAAGGAGGAAATTCCTAGGAAATTCATCACCTGCTACAACTGTAGGAAACAGGGCATACAGCTCAACAATGCCGGCTGTCGAAGAAATTGGAGTGCTACAAATGCAAGGATCCTGGGCATCTGGCAAAATATTACCCCGTCAAGAAAGCACCTGTCAACTTAGTCGGTGAAGGTCCTTCAGATAACGAGAGTTTCTTCAGGAAAGTTGTCGTCATGCCAGGTAGTGGTAAGCGAATGGATATAGATTGTGTTTTTGACTCAGGTAGTCCAATTAGTATTTTTAAAATAAATGCAGGTCCAATCAAAGTATCCAAAGAGCCACTGATGTAGACCGTGAATACGCGGATATCAATCAGTGAAATTTAACGGTTCTAGGTAAAAATAGACGCAAGTATTATACTAGATGGCGAGACTTGTATCGATCTAAAGCTTCTTATCGTAACGAAAGACGCAATGATGTCATCTCTGGTCATAGGTCGAGACATGTTGAGTAAATTCGGTTTAGGTCTGGCAAAAGTGGGAAGGGGAGTAGAATCTGCAAATTTTTAGGTTACGGCTAATGAACTGAACAACATTGATATTTGTCTTGTTGATAAAAAACAAATACCTGAATTGAATATTAATCCTGAAATTTCATATGAGAGAAAAATGAAAGATTTTAAAGATTTTAAATTAGAATATTCAGGGCGCGAAAAACCATCGATGCCAGAGACGAAAGCGAAATTAAAATTAATTTTGACTGACGACAAACCGTTCTATTTTTCACCTAGACGATTATTGTACGATGAGTAATCAAAACTGAAAAAATTGTGAATTATAGGATTGACAGAAAAGTTATTCGTCCAAGTAATTCGGAGTACGCGTCGCCTATAGTGTTGACCAAGAAAAAGAGCGGCGATTTACGACTCTGCGTACACTGAGCGAAGAATTCCCGTGTAGTTCTGGTTCACATCCCAATCGTTCGGGTGCTTTCTCTTTTTTTCTGTTTCACACGAAGGTTTGGCCCGCTTGCACTACTGAGACGTGCGATCACCCCAACCATTCGGGTGCTCACCTGAAACAGCAGCGGCCGAAGTGGTGGGGCGCCCGCCCGAATAGTTGGGGAGCTTGCACGAATGATTCGGGAGATTCGAGTAGTCAACCGCGTTGGATGTTGCGCGTTCGACGTTTGCGCATGTTCGCTAATGATTTGATTTTTCGACTCATGTGCAAGCAAAGAATAATGTTTTACATTTCTCTTACCTTCGTTAAGGATTATCCAAAGAAAAACCAGATAACTAGTTACACTTTATTCCACTGACATCTCGCACATGAACAATAAAATCGACATAAACTAGAAACAGTGACATTCGGGCAGAGCCTGATGTTCATCAGCTGCGACCATTAGCGAACATGCGCAAACGTCGAACGCGCAACATCCAACGCGGTTGACGACTCGAATCTCCCAAATCATTCGTGCAAGCTCCAACTATTCGTGCAGGCGCCCCACCACTTCGGCTGCTGCTGTTTCAGGTGAGCACCCGAATGGTTGGGGTGATCGCACGTCTCAGTAGTGCAAGCGCGCCAAACCTTTGTGTGAAACAGAAAAAAAGAGAAACCACCCGAACTATTGGGGTGTAAACCCGAACTACACGGGAATTCTTCGCTCAGTGTAGACTATAGACCATCAAATAAAATAACGCTACGAGACAACTACCCCCTCCCCTTAATCGGTGACCAGATAGATGCTCTTGGAGGTAAGAATTATTTCAGTTTACTCGATTCAAAGGACGGTTTCCATCATATCAACGTCGCCCCCGACTCGATTAAACTAACCTCATTTGTCAAAGCGATAGGCCAATATAGGGAAGGTAATCGTATACTTAGACGATGTTACGGTGGCAACCGAAAAAATAGAAGGACAAATTGAAATTTTGCAAGAAGTCTTTATTGTGATGTCAAAAAATAAAATGCAAATAAGACTAGAGAAATGCTTTTCCATGTACACCGAGATCGAACCACAGAGCGTTACTCATTTACAGAGATTTTTGTGAATGTGGCAGTATTTTCGGAAGTATGTTAATGGATTTGCATGAATAGCTAAATCCCCTTATGATTCACTGAAAAAGGATGCAGCTTTTGAATTCGGTGAGTCACAGATTAACGCTTTTGTAACTTTGAAAAAGAAGCTAATGTCCGAGCCTATTGGCGATATATAATCCCCGCGATCCAAATGAACTTCATTGTGATGCTAGTTCCCTCGGGTTTGGCTCAATCCTCTTCCAGCAAAAAGAAGATAAGAGTTTTCACCCTAATTTCTTTTTCTCGAAAAGGACCACCGTATGCGAGAGCAGGTACCACAGTTTTGAAGTTGGGACACTTTCTATTGTATATTCTCTTTGACGGTGTCGAGTGTATCTTCATGGAATCAAGTTTAAGATTGTGACCGACTGCAAATCTCTTAAGCAAGCTATGGACAAAAAGGATATAAATCCTAGAACTGAAAGATGGGTTTTAGAACTCCAGAGTTTCGATCATGAGTTTGAACATCATCCGGGGACACGAATACAGCATGTGGACTTGTTCAGTCGCGCATTTGACGTTTTACTAGTCGAAGATAACCCGTTCGAGTGGAACCTTTTCTACCATAAAAGATAAATTCTTAATCTGTAGCATTGAATTTTCAACGAAACAGTGAATTTTCGACCAAAAAATATGTCTTTATCAAAATAGTTGAATTTTCTACACATAGACGAATTTTTAACAAAATAGTTGGATCAACAGCCAAATAGATAAAGTTTGAAACAAGGAAAATGAATTTTAAGCCAAATGGTTGAACTTTCAACTAAAAAAGATTTTTTTTATTCAAAAATTGAATTTTTTAAATTTTTAGTTACAAAAAATAATTTAAGAAAAAATTAATTTTCAACCTGTTAAATTCAATAAAAAAGACGTATTTTAAACCGTATAGTTGAGTTTACAACCGAAAGATGAAGATGAGATATATTAAGTCTATAAATAATTCTTGTTTTTTCCATTTTGAAGATGGAACTTGTAAATATGATGTATTGGTGCAGGTGATGTGATAGGCCCAAAAATAATGTGGCTTAGTCTATTGACAAATTTCACAATATCACGTTCTTCTCATTTCAATAAAGCTGAAAGTATTACACAATCGCGTTCTTTTATTAAAGTTTCCTGTTTGCTACGTTTTAAATAAAATTTTCAACGAAATAGCTGAATCCTCAACAAAAAAAGATTCATTTTCAATCAGGCAGTTTAATTTTTATCAAAAAAGTATGAAATATCTGCCCTGCCAAAAGATATGAACTATCAAATAAAAAAGACAAGTTTCCAAGAAGAGTTGAATTGTCAATTTAAAAATATATTTTAGTCAATAGAGGAGGAAAAATGTCATCCAAAATGTTGAAATTTCAACTGAGAAAAATGTTTCGGTCAAGAAAGAAATGCAACCAAACTCTTAAATTTGGTAGCCAAACAGACAAATTTTCTACATAACAGTTGCATTTTCAATACGAAAATTTGAATTTTCAATAAGAAAATTTATTTTCAACCATATAGTTGAATTTTTCACCAAATTATTGAATTTTCAAGCCAAAAAGATGAAACCTTAACGAAAAATGTAGATAGTTGATATTTCAAACAAAAAAGATAAAAAATTTTAATCAGAAGGAGTGAAAAACAACTAAAAAAAAAACAATTTTTCAACAAGATTTTCTAGCAAAAGAAATGAATTTTCGAACCAGAAAAATGAATTTTCGCCAAAAGAGTTGAACTTTCAACCAAGGATAATTTTTCAGTCAGGAAAATAGCTCAAACAAATTGTTAAATTTTCAATCCATACAGATGAATTTTCTATGAAACAGTTACATTTTGAACCAAAGAAGACATGGTTTCAACAACTAAATAATAAGACTAAATAATAAATCTTTCATCAAATAATCAGACTTTTAACCAAAAAAGATAAACTGTCAATCAAAAAAATTTAAAAGTAGACTTTGCAACCAAAATTAATTAAAGAATTAACTTTTACCCACAAATAGTTAGATTTTCTTTCAGGGTTCTATTAATTCATTTCGCGTTTAAGCAGTAGAACGAGAAAAATTGGAAAAGACGGGGATAGGAGAAAGACTGTGAAATCTGCGTTAAATAAATAGGAATTTTGTTAATTTATAGACTCAAAAAATAATAGTGTAAATCATTAAATTTCGTTTTTAATTCATTTAAGATATTAGGTTAAAGTGCCGAACATTTTACTAGTAAAATGATGCTAAGTTTCAAAACATATAATTTCAAAAGTGCACAATTGAAACTGTCCAATTTGAAATAAATAAATTTATATTTATTTAATGCACACTTTAAAAAATTTAAAATTAATCTAATTACGATCTTTTTGAACTCAAAACTCAATGTAGAACACTACATTATTCTTTAAAATCTTAGGGCTTTTATATTGAAATGGTCAATTCTTGAACGCTTTATTTCAAATTATTAATGTTGAGCTCAAATTTGCGATTGCGAAAAATGTGTAAAAAGTCCTAAGTGAGATATAAACTACTTTTACGACAATCATTTGTTACTAGGAGGAGATACATTATTTTAAGAACGTACTATCTCCAGTTTTGTTATATCACCCAAAGTTTGATACTTTAGAGAAAATATATGTTTCCATTAAAAATATAGCTATAATAAATAGTTGTATTTTTTATTATAGATAAGTGAAAAAGGTTTCAAACCATTTAAAATGATTTCTCCAAAATTTCGAAACAAAATGTAGTAAATTTTAAAGCAACAATTTTCAATTTAGAGAGACTACAAAATTATACAAAAAATTCGTGTATTCAAGAGATCAAAAAAATATCATGAGATTTCTAGAAAAATTAAAAATATTTGAAAAAAAATTAATTTTAAGAGAAAATTGAAAAATATTTTCAAAATTGTCGGAAAGGAACAATTTTTTTAATTGTGCAGTATTTAAAAAAAAATCTAAGAACAATTTGAATCATTATAAAAGATATTTAAATGTGTTGCAAATACTTCAAAAATAATTTTAATTTTTAAAATATTTCAAAAAGTTTAAAACAAAATATAGATTCTTGTAGATTTCGAAATAAAATTTTGAAGCTTTCCATTGATTTTGAAAAATTTTTAAATAATAAGAAAAATTTCGTAATATTCCAGGGAGATTACAAACATTTCAAATCTTTGAAAGATTTCCGACAATTTATAAAATATTTTTAAATTTCTTGTCAAGTTCTAAAAGTGCTAAATGTCGTCTTAGCTGATTCGAATTTTTCACAAAATTTGCTAAGATCCTATAAAATAAAAAGATTTTCTTCAACATTGTTTAGTTTATTTTTCAAGAAATCTGAAATCTTTTAAAATCTTTTTGATTTTTATCAAGAATCGTAGGAAAATTTTAGGAAAATCGAATTTGCCATTTTCTACTAATGTTTGTTAGCTCAGTTTTTTCTAATTCAATTAGTAGAATTTTACTATTAATTAATAAAATTGCACTAATTTAGATTTAGAGAGTAAATTAAATAAAAATCAAAAATGATTTTTTTTCGAATTTATGCTTGTCATTTTTTTTATAAATTATTAATCTGGAAAAATGAGACTTTTTTAGAATATTAGTTTACAGTTTTAACTTTATCAAGTTGTCTTCTCCGCGAAATTAATATCTCTTCACACATATATTTCGAAAAGATTATTTTTCACGTGAATAAAGTAAAGTTAAATAAATAAAGTTAGTAAATAATTCTTGTTTTTCCATTTAGTTGCAGTAGATTGTAAATACGTCATGCTTTTTGAGGTCATCTGGCCTATTTACAAGTTTCACAATATTACCTTATTGTTCTTTCAATAAAGCTGAAAATCTTTCCAGGGCGACCGTCTTAATGTAGGGGAAAAAATATTTTTAATACAAATTAAATTTAATATAATGGGTATTATTAATATTATATTAATATTTAGATTATTTGCAATTTTTATAATTTAAAGAATTACTTTAATATTAATTTGTTGACACCTAAAAGAAAAGAAAGAAATGATTTGCAATATGATTTCAATATAAATTTAATTCTATTTATATGGGACATTAAAAATTAAAAATATTCGTATTGTAATAGATTTGTACTTTGACTTGCTATCATTCTTTGGTTCATTACTTATGTAAGTTTATGTTATTAAAGATAATTTAATTACTATCAATTATTGTACTAAATATATTAAATTTAATCTATGTGGAATCTTTTTTTAATCATGAAAATTAAAAAATAATAAGTTAATTAAATTTTTTCTAATACAATTATCTAATTTTAATTTTAAGATCTTATGTTGAATATTCTTCTCATATTGAATTAATGTCTGTAATTTTGTTTATATCCTTTGGATCTCTTTTCTTTAATTTGCAGGTATACGCATCCCTTTCCTTCAGCTATGTTTAGATTAGACTATACAATAATTTTTTGTATAAAATTGAAATTTTTTAAGATATTGTAAGTGTTTTTCACAATGGTAATTTATAACGTTCAAAACGATATAATTGTAGGTACTGGCATGAAAAAGTATAGAGTGAAGTAAAAAAAAAGCAAAACTGCGAAATCTTATTTTTTTATGTTCGGTTTGATTTCTTTATAAAAAAAATAGATGTTAAGCTTACAAAACAGCTTACAAAAACAAAAATTTACTGCGGAAAATAATAAATATTTTCCCCTATATAATCCAAAAATTAATAATTTATATATTAGAAATTACAAAAAATGAGGTGTTTTTAATGTTACGGTATTCTTCAAGGGGATAATCGCAATTTAAAAAATATTTGAAGCCTTAATTGATAAGGCTATTATAGACTACTATAGTTGAGACATTTTTAATTTTTAGTATTCAGTATATTGAATATGATCTGAAATTTGAAGCTATTTAAATATGCAAGAATTTTGAATTGAAAGTGTTTGATTATTTTATAATGAAACATTCCAAATTAACTAGTTGCTACTTAAAATCGTTTAATGTTTTAGGATTAGAAACGAACGTCTTTCAATACTTGAATCATAATTAAAGAAAAATCAAAACCGTATACATTCAGATTAATTTGAAAGTAAGTCTATTGATATTAGGAGTGCTTGAAATAATTCAATAAACGTATAGTTTCAAAAACTCTTCAAATGGGTGTTTTTTTCAAGTTTGACTTATTTTTTAATAATTTGCCATCTCATAAATTGTTCCTTCTGGTGAGAAAATAACACATGATTTTTGTAAAAATTGAAAAAATACATATTTAGTGGTCGCTCAACGTGAATTTTGCTCTTTGTGCTAGTTCCTGAAAAAATTGACTCAATCGTTGTTGTATGAAAAAAAAAATTGTTTATAACACACAATATACTGCTTTCTATCAATATAAAGATATTCATATAAATTCTTTGAACAATCTATTATTGTTTTCAGCGTAGTATCTCTTAGAATATAGTTCTATTGAAGTTAGTTAGTAATTGATTAACGTTAACAAGAGTGAGACAGTTTGTTTCAATAATATTTTCTTTGAATAATAATACTTTTCACTTTTCTCTTAGAGTGTGGCAATACTGAATTAAATTTTACAAACATAACTGCTTAAACAGAGAATGTTTGTTCATAACTCTCTTTTCTCATGATAACGCTAAATAGTTGCGGTTTCTTCTAAAATTTTCAACTTTTTGGCAAGTTTTCACATAGAGCTATGTAATGATTAATGCAATTTACGGAGCAAAATTGTGGAAGCACATTATTATTGTTCATAATTATCTTCTTCTATATTCATGCTAAATGGTTATAGTTTTTCCTGAAATTTTTACTGTGCTGTGGCACAAATTTTCTGCAAATAAGACAGTTATTTGTAAAATTGATATCATACCAGAGACAAAAGTCAGAAACAATATTTACTACAAGTGGTAACAGGGTACCTGAAACAATTTTCTGACTTTACTAACAAGGAGAGGACGCGAGATTGCATATGTACAAACATCAACAAATTCCGAAATTTTGAGCACGTTTTCTGTTCAAAATGTTGAAAACACGCACTGACTAATGTATGACGCCTTTGTCCTTAGTTCTTCATAAGCATCAAATTCCACTTTCAAAATAAATACACTTTACATTTTTAATAGCAAATTCTTTATGAACAATAATCTATTTTCACACTTACAGTTCTCGTGTTAATCTACAAAATGTAGGTACAACCGTTGCAGAAGGAGAATGAAAATGATTTTTTCCAGATCTTCTACGTGCGAAAGATTTGTTTCAAAAATATATTGCTTGAAAAATGTTAATGAACACTTTTTCAGGACGAGAGAGTTTATGATGAAATCTTTTTTGCTTCCTAAATTCTATATAAATGTTCCAAACAATACTTTAAACAAATACGCCAGTGTTCCATTTGTTGTATAAAAAAACGTTTTCGGACAAAAATTGTTGTATTTTAGTATTGAAATGGTATTTAGTAACAAGAAATTGTTATAATTTAAAAATGAATTGAATATTCTAAAGTCATAAACTATTTTCTAATTCATAAAAATCCATAGGCTATAGACTATAGAGCTATCGCAGCAGAGAATTTAACATAGGTGTGAGAGCAGTTGATCAAACAATATTTTGCATGATGAAATATCTGCTTTTTCACTTACATGCAATTCTACAAGAAACGTATCTTGTATAATTTATTTGAATGAAAGTATTCAACCAAAGACAAAACTATGAGAGCTTGGTGAGACTTCAGCAAAGAGCAATTGGACTGCTTATTAATTTCAAAGATATACACTGTTAGAAAAATCTGTACTAGATTTAGTATACATGTAATGGAAGCAAGAATGCACAACATGAAATTAAATTTAGTATACCAGCGTACAGTAAATTTAGTATATGCATATACTGAATTTAGTATATACGCATATGAAATTTAGTATACGCGTATACTAAATTCAGTATACGCATTCCGTTTCGCGTGGGTTCCGTCTTCATCATCTGTAAACATGCTCAGATGAAAAATGAAATTAAAGAACAATATTTTAATTTTCAAATAATGATAGAGTTAACCTACATTTACGTTAATAAATTTTGCAGATTGCAGACCTTTTAGCATTACAAGGGACTCAAACAAATGCAGCGGCGTATGAGCCTGCTACCGGCCACGTTGCCCGACTCGCGTAAATCGAAACGCGCTTGCGCGGCTGAATATAGTGAACACGTATATGAATTTTAGTATACAGAAACTATGAAATTCATATACGTGAAAGAAACTTACTGTGCACTTAATAAATTTAGTATACATATAACTTCAGAAAAGAAATTTAGTATACGTAAGTATACTAAAATTACAAAGTGTACACTGTTAAAAAAATCTGATCGAAATTTAATATACATGTGAGTAAAGTCATTTGCACATACCGTACATTAATTTTAATATACCAGTATGTTGTAAAATTAATATACATGTATATTAAAGTCGGTAAAACAGAGTGCGTGAAAACAACAAGTCCTTTGATGCCTTCAGATCTTGTCAAATATTAAAAAATAGAGTAATAACCTTACATTCGTCGACTAAATTCTTAATTACAATTAAAGTGCAACGTACGGGTCGAATTATTTCTAAAATTCGCTGCGAATGTTAGAATTTTAACGTGAGTACAGGTGATTGGAGGTTAGATTTCTTAATTACTTGTTTAATTGAACTTTTCTCTTAAAAATCAGTGTAATTTACATTGATCTAGGAAAAAATATTATTTTTGATTATTTATAATTGAAAATTGCTGCCAAAATTGATTTTAATTTGTGTAAAGTGCAAATATCTGACTTTCCTGATTAATGATCAATATGCGGTATATGAAATGTAATAACATAGTCTCTTAATGGCGATTTCGTATATCAAGGTTTTAGATTTAATATACAAATGTATATTAAATGTATATTAAAATTACAAACATTTTTAACAGTGTAATGAATTTAGTAAACTTATAGAAAATTTAATATACGCATGTATACTAAGATTGCAAACATTTCTAACAGTGTAGCAAGTCAAAATTGGTCATCTCAGCAGCTCATTTGGCGTATTATGTACACTGTTAAAAATGTTTGGAATTCTCCAACACTTCTACAATACAAGCGTAAGGTAAAATTGCAAACACGGTTTTGGAATGCCGACATTGCAATACATGTATTGTAAGTGCTGTAAATCGTGAACCACCGTCGAGCATTCCAATACATGTATTGTAGCGTTTATAAATCGAAAATTGTGCACAAGGAATTCACGGAATTTATGAAATTCGCGGAAATAATGGAATTCACGAAATTTATGGAATTCACGGAATTCGCGGAATTCATTAAATTTATGGAACTTGCGTAATTCACTAAATTTATGGAACTGACAGAATTCATGGAATTCACAAAATTCATGAAATTCACGAAATTTATGGAATTCACGGAATTCAATAAATTCATGGAACTCACAGAATTCATGGAATTCACGAAATTTATGGAATTCATGGAACTCACGGGATTTATGGAATTCACGGTATTCATAGAATTCGCGGAATTAACTAACTTTATGGAATTCACGGAATTCACGAAATTCACGAAATTTATGGAATTCATGCAATTCACGGGATTTATGGAATTCACGGTATTCATGAAACTTGAGGAATTCACGAAATTTATGGAATTCATGGAATTCATAGAATTCGCGGAATTAACTAACTTTATTTTATAACTAACTTTAACTAACTAACTTTCTATTTTGCCAACGGCCATACCACGCTGAAAACCCCAGTTCTCGTCAGATCACTGAAGTTAAGCAGCGTTGGACGCGGTTAGTACATGGATGGGTGACCATTCAAGAATACTGACATGAGTGCTGTTGGCACATCGTGGGTGTGGTGAGCCCACACTTGTAGTTATTTATAACTACAAGAAAACCATCCACCTAGAAACAATACCCGAATCGGGTAGTGTCACGCCTACCCTGAAAGGGAAATGACTTAATGGTATACATACATAGAATTCGCGGAATTAACTAAATTTATGGAATGCACGGGATTTATGGAATTCACGGAATTCATGAAACTTAAGGAATTCATGGAATTCACGAAATTTATCGAATTCATGGAATTCACGGGATTTATGGAATTAATGGAATTCACGGAATTCATGAAACTGAAGAAATCAACTAAATTTATGGAATTCACGAAATTTATGGAATTCATGGAATTCATGGAATTCATTGAATTCATGGAATTCATGGAATTCACGGAATTCGCCGAATTCACGGAATTCTCCGAATTCACGGAATTCATAGAATTCACTGAATTCATGGAATTCACTGAATTCATGGAATTCACTGAATTCATGGAATTCACTGAATTCATGGAATTCACTGAATTCATGGAATTCACTAAATTCATGGAATTTACGGAATTCACGAAGTATATGGAATTTAAGGAATTGACGGAATTTATGGAATTCAAGTAATTCACGGTATTGATCGAATTCGGGGAAATCACGGAATTCATTGAATTCAAGGTGTTCAAGAAGTTCGTGCCATCCAGGTAATTCACAGAGTTCAAGGAATGCATTGAATTTACGAAATTCACTGAATTAACAAAATTAATGGAATTCGCGGAATTCATGGAATTCACTGAATTCATGAAATTCACTGAATTCATGAAATTCACTGAATTTACGGAATTCTCGGTATTCACGTTCCATGAATTTCTTGAATTCCGTGAATTCATTTAACTCCATGAATTCTTTGAATTCTCTGAATTCATTAAATTTTGTAAATTCCTTGAATTCTGTGAATTCAATGAATACCATGAATCGGACGAATTTTTTGAATTTCATGAATTCCGTGAATCCATAAAAATCCATTAATTCCTTGAATTCCACGCATTCATTAAATACCACAAATTCCTTGAATTTCGTAAATTCTTTGAATTTGTAAATTCTTTGAATTTGTAAATTCCTTGAATTTGTAAATTCCTTGAATTTCGTGAATTCCTTGAATTCCGTAAATTCCTTAAATGTCGTGAACCTCATGAATTCCACGAATTCCTTGAATTTCATGAATTCTATGAATGCCGCGAATTTCGTGATTTCCTTCAATTCCTTGAAATCCTTGAATTTCTTGAATTCCTTGAATTCCTCTTGAGTGCGAAGAGGTCCCGAGGGAAAAAGTATGACGTACGGATGAACGGAAGCCCGTCCGAAACTATAAGAGTTTCTACCCCAAGCTTCGAAACCTTAAAAATTCCAAAAAGTTTCAAGAACAAATATGCAAAATTGAAACTATTACAATTGTACGATTTCAAATGCGGAATCATTTGAAACTGAATAATGAAATATTACAGGAAAATGTAAAACAATGTTTGATTATTGTAGTGTCTTATATTGAGCAATATTTACAGCCTGAGTAGAGATAATGTTTGATGAACAAAAAAACTTTTATGTAGAGTTAAAATAAAGATTCAAGAAAAACGGATTTCCGTTGGTTCAACGTTATCTTTGACTCGAATAGTATCAAGTTTAAAAACTTTTCATTTTCGAGAGGGAAAAGCGATTCTGCAAAAATTACTCGACACCTCACCTCCTGAGGGCCGGAGGGAGGCAGTCAACTTTAACATTTCAAATGAGAACCTATATTGGTGAGAAACGACATTGTTGACTCTTCAAGGAATGCGCTTCCAAACGAAAGATAAAAAAGACAAATGGTCCGTTCGTTTGGGTTGGT